>JAKRYI020000230.1:0-47005 GCA_022379115.2 Bauhinia variegata | reverse complement strand
AAAGAAAGACCAAAATGGACGAACTTGGTTAACTTGGATGATCCTTGGACTAAATCTCTCTTTGTTGGTCTCAAACTCCTCCACATGGTTTATTGTGTCATATTACATCAATCTATGCTTGACATTTGTCTTCGATCAACTTTGAAGCTTAGTCGAAAAGAGAAAGACCAAAATGGACGAACTTGGTTAACTTGGATGATCCTTGGACCTAAATCTCTCTTTGTTGGTCTCAAACTCCTCCACATGGTTTATTGTGTCATATTACATCAATGTATGCTTGACATTTGTCTTCGGTCAACTTTTGAAGCTAGTCGAACGAAGAAAGACAAAATGGACGAACTTGGCCAACTTGGATGATATTTGGACCAAATCTCTCTTTGTTGGTCTCAAACTCCTCCACATGGTTTATTGTGTCATATTACATCAATCTATGCTTGACATTTGGCTTTTCGGTCAACTTTGAAGCTAGTCGAAACGAAAGAAAGACCAAAATGGACGAACTTGGTTAACTTGGATGATCCTTGGACTAAATCTCTCTTTGTTGGTCTCAAACTCCTCCACATGGTTTATTGTGTCATATTACATCAATATATGCTTGACATTTGGTTTCGGTCAACTTTGAAGCTAGTCGAAACGAAGAAAGACCAAAATGGACGAACTTGGTTAACTTGGATGATCCTTGGACTAAATCTCTCTTTGTTGGTCTCAAACTCCTCCACATGGTTTATTGTGTCATATTACATCAATCTATGCTTGACATTTGTCTTCGATCAACTTTGAAGCTAGTCGAAACGAAGAAAGACCAAATGGACGAACTTGGTTAACTTGGATGATCTTGGACTAAATCTCTCTTTTGTTGGTCTCAAACTCTCCTCCATGGTTTATTGTGTCATATTACATCAATCTATGCTTGACATTTGGCTTCGGTCAACTTTGAAGCTAGTCGAACGAAGAAAGACCAAAATGGACGAACTTGGTTAACTTGGATGATACTTGGACCAAATCTCTCTTTGTTGGTCTCCAACTTCTCCACATGGTTTATTGTGTCATATTACATCAATCTATGCTTGACATTTGGCTTTTCGGTCAACTTTGAAGCTAGTCGAAACGAAGAAAGACCAAAAGGACGAACTTGGTTAACTTGGATGATCCTTGGACTAAATCTCTCTTTGTTGGTCTCAAACTCCTCCACATGGTTTATTGTGTCATATTACATCAATCTATGCTTGACATTTGGCTTCGGTCAACTTTGAAGCTAGTCGAAACGAAAGAAAGACCAAAATGGACGAACTTGGTTAATTGGATGATCCTTGGACTAAATCTCTCTTTGTTGGTCTCAACTCCTCCACATGGTTTATTGTGTCATATTACATCAATCTATGCTTGACATTTGGCTTTCGGTCAACTTTGAAGCTAGTCGAAACGAAAGAAAGACCAAAATGGACGAAACTTGGTTAACTTGGATGATCCTTGGACTAAATCTCTCTTTGTTGGTCTCAAACTCCTCCACATGGTTTATTGTGTCATATTACATCAATCTATGCTTGACATTTGGCTTCGGTCAACTTTGAAGCTTAGTCGAAACGAAGAAAGACCAAAATGGACGAACTTGGTTAACTTGGATGATCCTTGGACTAAATCTCTCTTTGTTGGTCTCAAACTCTCCATGGTTTATTGTGTCATATTACATCAATGTATGCTTGACATTTGGCTTCGGTCAACTTTGAAGCTAGTCGAAACGAAGAAAGAAAGACCAAAATGGACGAACTTGGTTAACTTGGATGATATTTGGACTAAATCTCTCTTTGTTGGTCTCAAACTCCTCCACATGGTTTATTGTGTCATATTACATCAATCTATGCTTGACATTTGGTTTCGATCAACTTTGAAGCTAGTCGAAACGAAGAAAGACCAAAATGGACGAACTTGGTTAATTGGATGATCCATGGACTAAATCTTCTTTGTTGGTCTCAAACTCCTCCACATGGTTTATTGTGTCATATTACATCAATCTATGCTTGACATTTGGCTTCGGTCAACTTTGAAGCTAGTCGAAACGAAGAAAGACCAAAATGGACGAACTTGGTTAACTTGGATGATCCTTGGACTAAATCTCTCTTTGTTGGTCTCAAACTCCTCCACATGGTTTATTGTGTCATATTACATCAATGTATGCTTGACATTTGCTTCGGTCAACTTTGAAGCTAGTCGAACGAAGAAGAAAGACCAAAATGGACGAACTTGGTTAACTTGGATGATCCTTGGACCAAATCTCTTTTGTTGGTCTCAAACTTCTCCACCATGGTTTATTGTGTCATATTACATCAATCTATGCTTGACATTTGGCTCTTCGATCAACTTTGAAGCTAGTCGAAACGAAAAGAAGAAAGACCAAAATGGACGAACTTGGTTAACTTGGATGATCCTTGGACTAAATCTCTCTTTGTTGGTCTCAAACTCCTCCACATGGTTTATTGTGTCATATTACATCAATCTATGCTTGACATTTGTCTTCGGTCAACTTTGAAGCTAGTCGAAACGAAGAAAGACCAAAATGACGAACTTGGTTAACTTGGATGATCCTTGGACTAAATCTCTCTTTGTTGGTCTCAACTCCTCCACATGGTTTATTGTGTCATATTACATCAATCTATGCTTGACATTTGGCTTCGGTCAACTTTGAAGCTAGTCGAAACGAAGAAGAAGAAAGACCAAATGGACGAACTTGGTTAACTTGGATGATCTTGGACCAATCTCTCTTTGTTGGTCTCAAACTCTCCACATGGTTTATTGTGTCATATTACATCAATCTATGCTTGACATTTGGCTTCGGTCAACTTTGAAGCTAGTCGAAACGAAGAAAGACCAAAATGGACGAACTTGGTTAACTTGGATGATCTTGGACTAAATCTCTCTTTGTTGGTCTCAAACTCCTCCACATGGTTTATTGTGTCATATTACATCAATCTATGCTTGACATTTGGCTTCGGTCAACTTTGAAGCTAGTCGAAACGAAGAAAGAGAAGAAAAATGGACGAACTTGGTTAACTTGGATGATCCTTGGACTAAATCTCTCTTTGTTGGTCTCAAACTCCTCCACATGGTTTATTGTGTCATATTACATCAATCTATGCTTGACATTTGTCTTCGGTCAACTTTGAAGCTAGTCGAAACGAAGAAAGAAGACCAAAATGGACGAACTTGGTTAACTTGGATGATCCTTGGACTAAATCTCTCTTTGTTGGTCTCAATCTCCTCAATGGTTTATTGTGTCATATTACATCAATCTATGCTTCATTTGTCTTCGATCAACTTTGAAGCTAGTCGAAACGAAGAAAGACCAAAATGGACGAACTTGGTTAACTTGGATGATCCTTGGACTAAATCTCTCTTTGTTGGTCTCAAACTCTCCACATGGTTTATTGTGTCATATTACATCAATCTATGCTTGACATTTGGCTTCGGTCAACTTTGAAGCTAGTCGAAACGAAAGAAAGACCAAAATGGACGAACTTGGTTAACTTGGATGATCTTGGACCAAATTCTCTCTTTGTTGGTCTCAAACTTCCTCCACATGGTTTATTGTGTCATATTACATCAATCTATGCTTGACATTTGGCTTCGGTCAACTTTGAAGCTAGTCGAAAGAAGAAAGACCAAAATGGACGAACTTGGTTAACTTGGATGATCCTTGGACAAATCTCTCTTTGTTGGTCTCAAACTCCTCCACATGGTTTATTGTGTCATATTACATCAATCTATGCTTGACATTTGGCTTCGGTCAACTTTGAAGCTAGTCGAAACGAAGAAAGACCAAAATGGACGAACTTGGTTAACTTGGATGATCCTTGGACTAAATCTCTCTTTGTTGGTCTCAAACTCCTCCACATGGTTTATTGTGTCATATTACATCAATCTATGCTTGACATTTGGTCTTCGGATCAACTTTGAAGCTAGTCGAAACGAAGAAAGAAGAAAGACCAAAATGGACGAACTTGGTTAACTTGGATGATCCTTGGACCAAATCTCTCTTTGTTGGTCTCAAACTCCTCCACATGGTTTATTGTGTCATATTACATCAATCTATGCTTGACATTTGGCTTCGGTCAACTTTGAAGCTAGTCGAAACGAAGAAAGACCAAAATGGACGAACTTGGTTAACTTGGATGATCCTTGGACTAAATCTCTCTTTGTTGGTCTCAAACTCCTCCACATGGTTTATTGTGTCATATTACATCAATCTATGCTTGACATTTGGCTTCGGTCAACTTTGAAGCTAGTCGAAACGAAGAAAGACCAAAATGGATGGGAACTTGGTTAACTTGGATGATCTTGGGACTAAATCTCTCTTTGTTGGTCTCAAACTCTCCACATGGTTTATTGTGTCATATTACATCAATCTATGCTTGACATTTGGCTTCGGTCAACTTTGAAGCTAGTCGAAACGAAGAAAGAACCAAAATGGACGAACTTGGTTAACTTGGATGATCCTTGGACTAAATCTCTCTTTGTTGGTCTCAAACTCCTCCACATGGTTTATTGTGTCATATTACATCAATCTATGCTTGACATTTGGCTTCGGTCAACTTTGAAGTTAGTCGAATCGAAGAAAGCTAAGATCGAAGAGAAAGAAAAAAGAAAGACCAAAATGGACGAAACTTGGCCAACTTGGATGATACTTGGACCAAATCTCTCTTTGTTGGTCTCAAACTTCTCCACATGGTTTATTGTGTCATATTACATCAATCTATGCTTGACATTTGGCTTCGGTCAACTTTGAAGCTAGTCGAACGAAGAAAGACCAAAATGGACGAACTTGGTTAACTTGGATGATCCTTGGACTAAATCTCTCTTTGTTGGTCTCAAACTCCTCCACATGGTTTATTGTGTCATATTACATCAATCTATGCTTGACATTTGGCTTCGGTCAACTTTGAAGCTAGTCGAAACGAAGAAAGACCAAAATGGACGAACTTGGTTAACTTGGATGATCCTTGGACCTAAATCTCTCTTTGTTGGTCTCAAACTCCTCCACATGGTTTATTGTGTCATATTACATCAATCTATGCTTGACATTTGGTTTCGGTCAACTTTGAAGCTAGTCGAAACGAAGAAAGACCAAAATGGACGAACTTGGTTAACTTGGATGATCCTTGGACTAAATCTCTCTTTGTTGGTCTCAAACTCCTCCACATGGTTTATTGTGTCATATTACATCAATCTATGCTTGACATTTGTCTTCGGTCAACTTTGAAGCTAGTCGAAACGAAGAAAGACCAAAATGGACGAACTTGGTTAACTTGGATGATTCTTGGACTAAATCTCTCTTTGTTGGTCTCAAACTCCTCCACATGGTTTATTGTGTCATATTACATCAATCTATGCTTGACATTTGGCTTCGGTCAACTTTGAAGCTAGTCGAAACGAAGAAAGACCAAATGGACGAACTTGGTTAACTTGGATGATCCTTGGACAAATCTCTCTTTGTTGGTCTCAAATTCTCCACATGGTTTATTGTGTCATATTACATCAATCTATGCTTGACATTTGGTCTTCGGTCAACTTTGAAGCTAGTCGAAACGAAGAAAGAAAGACCAAAATGGACGAACTTGGTTAACTTGGATGATCCTTGGACCAAATCTCTCTTTGTTGGTCTCAAACTCCTCCACATGGTTTATTGTGTCATATTACATCAATCTATGCTTGACATTTGGCTTCGATCAACTTTGAAGCTAGTCGAAACGAAGAAAGACCAAAATGGACGAACTTGGTTAACTTGGATGATACTTGGACCAAATCTCTCTTTGTTGGTCTCAAACTCCTCACATGGTTTATTGTGTCATATTACATCAATCTATGCTTGACATTTGGCTTCGGTCAACTTTGAAGCTAGTCGAAAAGAAGAAAGACCAAAATGGACGAACTTGGTTAACTTGGATGATCTTGGACTAAATCTCTCTTTGTTGGTCTCAAACTTCTCCACATGGTTTATTGTGTCATATTACATCAATCTATGCTTGACATTTGGCTTCGGTCAACTTTGAAGCTAGTCGAAACGAAGAAAGAAAAAGACCAAAATGGAACTTGGGTAACTTGATGATTCTTGGATAAATCTCTCTTTGTTGGTCTCAAACTCCTCACATGGTTTATTGTGTCATATTACATCAATCTATGCTTGACATTTGGCTTCGGTCAACTTTGAAGCTAGTCGAAACGAAGAAAGACCAAAATGGACGAACTTGGTTAACTTGGATGATCCTTGGACTAAATCTCTCTTTGTTGGTCTCAAACTCCTCCACATGGTTTATTGTGTCATATTACATCAATCTATGCTTGACATTTGGCTTCGGTCAACTTTGAAGCTAGTCGAAACGAAGAAAGACCAAAATGGACGAACTTGGTTAACTTGGATGATCCTTGGACTAAATCTCTCTTTGTTGGTCTCAAACTCCTCCACATGGTTTATTGTGTCATATTACATCAATCTATGCTTGACATTTGGCTTCGGTCAACTTTGAAGCTAGTCGAAACGAAGAAAGACCAAAATGGACGAACTTGGTTAACTTGGATGATCCTTGGACCTAAATCTCTCTTTGTTGGTCTCAAACTCCTCCACATGGTTTATTGTGTCATATTACATCAATCTATGCTTGACATTTGGCTTCGATCAACTTTGAAGCTAGTCGAAACGAAGAAAGACCAAAATGGACGAACTTGGTTAACTTGGATGATCCTTGGACTAAATCTCTCTTTGTTGGTCTCAAACTTCTCCACATGGTTTATTGTGTCATATTACATCAATCTATGCTTGACATTTGGCTTCGGTCAACTTTGAAGCTAGTCGAAACGAAGAAAGACCAAAATGGACGAACTTGGTTAACTTGGATGATCCTTGGACTAAATCTCTCTTTGTTGGTCTCAAACTCCTCCACATGGTTTATTGTGTCATATTACATCAATCTATGCTTGACATTTGGCTTCGGTCAACTTTGAAGCTAGTCGAAACGAAGAAAGACCAAAATGGACGAACTTGGTTAACTTGGATGATTCTTGGACTAAATCTCTCTTTGTTGGTCTCAAACTCCTCCACATGGTTTATTGTGTCATATTACATCAATCTATGCTTGACATTTGTCTTCGGTCAACTTTGAAGCTAGTCGAAACGAAGAAAGACCAAAATGGACGAACTTGGTTAACTTGGATGATTCTTGGACTAAATCTCTCTTTGTTGGTCTCAAACTTCTCCACATGGTTTATTGTGTCATATTACATCAATCTATGCTTGACATTTGGCTTCGGTCAACTTTGAAGCTAGTCGAAACGAAGAAAGACCAAAATGGACGAACTTGGTTAACTTGGATGATTCTTGGACTAAATCTCTCTTTGTTGGTCTCAAACTCCTCCACATGGTTTATTGTGTCATATTACATCAATCTATGCTTGACATTTGTCTTCGGTCAACTTTGAAGCTAGTCGAAACGAAGAAAGACCAAAATGGACGAACTTGGTTAACTTGGATGATCCTTGGACCAAATCTCTCTTTGTTGGTCTCAAACTTCTCCACATGGTTTATTGTGTCATATTACATCAATCTATGCTTGACATTTGGCTTCGGTCAACTTTGAAGCTAGTCGAAACGAAGAAAGACCAAAATGGACGAACTTGGTTAACTTGGATGATCCTTGGACTAAATCTCTCTTTGTTGGTCTCAAACTCCTCCACATGGTTTATTGTGTCATATTACATCAATCTATGCTTGACATTTGGCTTCGGTCAACTTTGAAGCTAGTCGAAACGAAGAAAGACCAAAATGGACGAACTTGGTTAACTTGGATGATCTTGGACTAAATCTCTCTTTGTTGGTCTCAAACTCCTCCACATGGTTTATTGTGTCATATTACATCAATCTATGCTTGACATTTGGCTTCGGTCAACTTTGAAGCTAGTCGAAACGAAGAAAGACCAAAATGGACGAACTTGGTTAACTTGGATGATCTTGGACTAAATCTCTCTTTGTTGGTCTCAAACTTCTCCACATGGTTTATTGTGTCATATTACATCAATCTATGCTTGACATTTGGCTTCGGTCAACTTTGAAGCTAGTCGAAACGAAGAAAGACCAAAATGGACGAACTTGGTTAACTTGGATGATCCTTGGACTAAATCTCTCTTTGTTGGTCTCAAACTCCTCCACATGGTTTATTGTGTCATATTACATCAATCTATGCTTGACATTTGGCTTCGGTCAACTTTGAAGCTAGTCGAAACGAAGAAAGACCAAAATGGACGAACTTGGTTAACTTGGATGATTCTTGGACTAAATCTCTCTTTGTTGGTCTCAAACTTCTCCACATGGTTTATTGTGTCATATTACATCAATCTATGCTTGACATTTGGCTTCGGTCAACTTTGAAGCTAGTCGAAACGAAGAAAGACCAAAATGGACGAACTTGGTTAACTTGGATGATTCTTGGACCAAATCTCTCTTTGTTGGTCTCAAACTTCTCCACATGGTTTATTGTGTCATATTACATCAATCTATGCTTGACATTTGGCTTCGGTCAACTTTGAAGCTAGTCGAAACGAAGAAAGACCAAAATGGACGAACTTGGTTAACTTGGATGATTCTTGGACCAAATCTCTCTTTGTTGGTCTCAAACTTCTCCACATGGTTTATTGTGTCATATTACATCAATCTATGCTTGACATTTGGCTTCGGTCAACTTTGAAGCTAGTCGAAACGAAGAAAGACCAAAATGGACGAACTTGGTTAACTTGGATGATCTTGGACCAAATCTCTCTTTGTTGGTCTCAAACTTCTCCACATGGTTTATTGTGTCATATTACATCAATCTATGCTTGACATTTGGCTTCGGTCAACTTTGAAGCTAGTCGAAACGAAGAAAGACCAAAATGGACGAACTTGGTTAACTTGGATGATCCTTGGACTAAATCTCTCTTTGTTGGTCTCAAACTTCTCCACATGGTTTATTGTGTCATATTACATCAATCTATGCTTGACATTTGGCTTCGGTCAACTTTGAAGCTAGTCGAAACGAAGAAAGACCAAAATGGACGAACTTGGTTAACTTGGATGATCTTGGACCAAATCTCTCTTTGTTGGTCTCAAACTCCACATGGTTTATTGTGTCATATTACATCAATCTATGCTTGACATTTGGCTTCGGTCAACTTTGAAGCTAGTCGAAACGAAGAAAGACCAAAATGGACGAACTTGGTTAACTTGGATGATCTTGGACTAAATCTCTCTTTGTTGGTCTCAAACTTCTCCACATGGTTTATTGTGTCATATTACATCAATCTATGCTTGACATTTGGCTTCGGTCAACTTTGAAGCTAGTCGAAACGAAGAAAGACCAAAATGGACGAACTTGGTTAACTTGGATGATTCTTGGACTAAATCTCTCTTTGTTGGTCTCAAACTTCTCCACATGGTTTATTGTGTCATATTACATCAATCTATGCTTGACATTTGGCTTCGGTCAACTTTGAAGCTAGTCGAAACGAAGAAAGACCAAAATGGACGAACTTGGTTAACTTGGATGATCCTTGGACCAAATCTCTCTTTGTTGGTCTCAAACTCTCCACATGGTTTATTGTGTCATATTACATCAATCTATGCTTGACATTTGGCTTCGGTCAACTTTGAAGCTAGTCGAAACGAAGAAAGACCAAAATGGACGAACTTGGTTAACTTGGATGATCCTTGGACTAAATCTCTCTTTGTTGGTCTCAAACTTCTCCACATGGTTTATTGTGTCATATTACATCAATCTATGCTTGACATTTGGCTTCGGTCAACTTTGAAGCTAGTCGAAACGAAGAAAGACCAAAATGGACGAACTTGGTTAACTTGGATGATTCTTGGACCAAATCTCTCTTTGTTGGTCTCAAACTCTCCACATGGTTTATTGTGTCATATTACATCAATCTATGCTTGACATTTGGCTTCGGTCAACTTTGAAGCTAGTCGAAACGAAGAAAGACCAAAATGGACGAACTTGGTTAACTTGGATGATTCTTGGACCAAATCTCTCTTTGTTGGTCTCAAACTTCTCCACATGGTTTATTGTGTCATATTACATCAATCTATGCTTGACATTTGGCTTCGGTCAACTTTGAAGCTAGTCGAAACGAAGAAAGACCAAAATGGACGAACTTGGTTAACTTGGATGATCCTTGGACTAAATCTCTCTTTGTTGGTCTCAAACTTCTCCACATGGTTTATTGTGTCATATTACATCAATCTATGCTTGACATTTGGCTTCGGTCAACTTTGAAGCTAGTCGAAACGAAGAAAGACCAAAATGGACGAACTTGGTTAACTTGGATGATTCTTGGACCAAATCTCTCTTTGTTGGTCTCAAACTCCTCCACATGGTTTATTGTGTCATATTACATCAATCTATGCTTGACATTTGGCTTCGGTCAACTTTGAAGCTAGTCGAAACGAAGAAAGACCAAAATGGACGAACTTGGTTAACTTGGATGATCTTGGACCAAATCTCTCTTTGTTGGTCTCAAACTCCTCCACATGGTTTATTGTGTCATATTACATCAATCTATGCTTGACATTTGGCTTCGGTCAACTTTGAAGCTAGTCGAAACGAAGAAAGACCAAAATGGACGAACTTGGTTAACTTGGATGATTCTTGGACAAATCTCTCTTTGTTGGTCTCAAACTTCTCCACATGGTTTATTGTGTCATATTACATCAATCTATGCTTGACATTTGGCTTCGGTCAACTTTGAAGCTAGTCGAAACGAAGAAAGACCAAAATGGACGAACTTGGTTAACTTGGATGATCTTGGACTAAATCTCTCTTTGTTGGTCTCAAACTTCTCCACATGGTTTATTGTGTCATATTACATCAATCTATGCTTGACATTTGGCTTCGGTCAACTTTGAAGCTAGTCGAAACGAAGAAAGACCAAAATGGACGAACTTGGTTAACTTGGATGATTCTTGGACCAAATCTCTCTTTGTTGGTCTCAAACTTCTCCACATGGTTTATTGTGTCATATTACATCAATCTATGCTTGACATTTGGCTTCGGTCAACTTTGAAGCTAGTCGAAACGAAGAAAGACCAAAATGGACGAACTTGGTTAACTTGGATGATTCTTGGACCAAATCTCTCTTTGTTGGTCTCAAACTTCTCCACATGGTTTATTGTGTCATATTACATCAATCTATGCTTGACATTTGGCTTCGGTCAACTTTGAAGCTAGTCGAAACGAAGAAAGACCAAAATGGACGAACTTGGTTAACTTGGATGATTCTTGGACCAAATCTCTCTTTGTTGGTCTCAAACTTCTCCACATGGTTTATTGTGTCATATTACATCAATCTATGCTTGACATTTGGCTTCGGTCAACTTTGAAGCTAGTCGAAACGAAGAAAGACCAAAATGGACGAACTTGGTTAACTTGGATGATTCTTGGACCAAATCTCTCTTTGTTGGTCTCAAACTTCTCCACATGGTTTATTGTGTCATATTACATCAATCTATGCTTGACATTTGGCTTCGGTCAACTTTGAAGCTAGTCGAAACGAAGAAAGACCAAAATGGACGAACTTGGTTAACTTGGATGATTCTTGGACCAAATCTCTCTTTGTTGGTCTCAAACTTCTCCACATGGTTTATTGTGTCATATTACATCAATCTATGCTTGACATTTGGCTTCGGTCAACTTTGAAGCTAGTCGAAACGAAGAAAGACCAAAATGGACGAACTTGGTTAACTTGGATGATTCTTGGACCAAATCTCTCTTTGTTGGTCTCAAACTTCTCCACATGGTTTATTGTGTCATATTACATCAATCTATGCTTGACATTTGGCTTCGGTCAACTTTGAAGCTAGTCGAAACGAAGAAAGACCAAAATGGACGAACTTGGTTAACTTGGATGATTCTTGGACCAAATCTCTCTTTGTTGGTCTCAAACTTCTCCACATGGTTTATTGTGTCATATTACATCAATCTATGCTTGACATTTGGCTTCGGTCAACTTTGAAGCTAGTCGAAACGAAGAAAGACCAAAATGGACGAACTTGGTTAACTTGGATGATTCTTGGACCAAATCTCTCTTTGTTGGTCTCAAACTTCTCCACATGGTTTATTGTGTCATATTACATCAATCTATGCTTGACATTTGGCTTCGGTCAACTTTGAAGCTAGTCGAAACGAAGAAAGACCAAAATGGACGAACTTGGTTAACTTGGATGATTCTTGGACCAAATCTCTCTTTGTTGGTCTCAAACTTCTCCACATGGTTTATTGTGTCATATTACATCAATCTATGCTTGACATTTGGCTTCGGTCAACTTTGAAGCTAGTCGAAACGAAGAAAGACCAAAATGGACGAACTTGGTTAACTTGGATGATTCTTGGACCAAATCTCTCTTTGTTGGTCTCAAACTTCTCCACATGGTTTATTGTGTCATATTACATCAATCTATGCTTGACATTTGGCTTCGGTCAACTTTGAAGCTAGTCGAAACGAAGAAAGACCAAAATGGACGAACTTGGTTAACTTGGATGATTCTTGGACCAAATCTCTCTTTGTTGGTCTCAAACTTCTCCACATGGTTTATTGTGTCATATTACATCAATCTATGCTTGACATTTGGCTTCGGTCAACTTTGAAGCTAGTCGAAACGAAGAAAGACCAAAATGGACGAACTTGGTTAACTTGGATGATTCTTGGACCAAATCTCTCTTTGTTGGTCTCAAACTTCTCCACATGGTTTATTGTGTCATATTACATCAATCTATGCTTGACATTTGGCTTCGGTCAACTTTGAAGCTAGTCGAAACGAAGAAAGACCAAAATGGACGAACTTGGTTAACTTGGATGATTCTTGGACCAAATCTCTCTTTGTTGGTCTCAAACTTCTCCACATGGTTTATTGTGTCATATTACATCAATCTATGCTTGACATTTGGCTTCGGTCAACTTTGAAGCTAGTCGAAACGAAGAAAGACCAAAATGGACGAACTTGGTTAACTTGGATGATTCTTGGACCAAATCTCTCTTTGTTGGTCTCAAACTTCTCCACATGGTTTATTGTGTCATATTACATCAATCTATGCTTGACATTTGGCTTCGGTCAACTTTGAAGCTAGTCGAAACGAAGAAAGACCAAAATGGACGAACTTGGTTAACTTGGATGATTCTTGGACCAAATCTCTCTTTGTTGGTCTCAAACTTCTCCACATGGTTTATTGTGTCATATTACATCAATCTATGCTTGACATTTGGCTTCGGTCAACTTTGAAGCTAGTCGAAACGAAGAAAGACCAAAATGGACGAACTTGGTTAACTTGGATGATTCTTGGACCAAATCTCTCTTTGTTGGTCTCAAACTTCTCCACATGGTTTATTGTGTCATATTACATCAATCTATGCTTGACATTTGGCTTCGGTCAACTTTGAAGCTAGTCGAAACGAAGAAAGACCAAAATGGACGAACTTGGTTAACTTGGATGATTCTTGGACCAAATCTCTCTTTGTTGGTCTCAAACTTCTCCACATGGTTTATTGTGTCATATTACATCAATCTATGCTTGACATTTGGCTTCGGTCAACTTTGAAGCTAGTCGAAACGAAGAAAGACCAAAATGGACGAACTTGGTTAACTTGGATGATTCTTGGACCAAATCTCTCTTTGTTGGTCTCAAACTTCTCCACATGGTTTATTGTGTCATATTACATCAATCTATGCTTGACATTTGGCTTCGGTCAACTTTGAAGCTAGTCGAAACGAAGAAAGACCAAAATGGACGAACTTGGTTAACTTGGATGATTCTTGGACCAAATCTCTCTTTGTTGGTCTCAAACTTCTCCACATGGTTTATTGTGTCATATTACATCAATCTATGCTTGACATTTGGCTTCGGTCAACTTTGAAGCTAGTCGAAACGAAGAAAGACCAAAATGGACGAACTTGGTTAACTTGGATGATTCTTGGACCAAATCTCTCTTTGTTGGTCTCAAACTTCTCCACATGGTTTATTGTGTCATATTACATCAATCTATGCTTGACATTTGGCTTCGGTCAACTTTGAAGCTAGTCGAAACGAAGAAAGACCAAAATGGACGAACTTGGTTAACTTGGATGATTCTTGGACCAAATCTCTCTTTGTTGGTCTCAAACTTCTCCACATGGTTTATTGTGTCATATTACATCAATCTATGCTTGACATTTGGCTTCGGTCAACTTTGAAGCTAGTCGAAACGAAGAAAGACCAAAATGGACGAACTTGGTTAACTTGGATGATTCTTGGACCAAATCTCTCTTTGTTGGTCTCAAACTTCTCCACATGGTTTATTGTGTCATATTACATCAATCTATGCTTGACATTTGGCTTCGGTCAACTTTGAAGCTAGTCGAAACGAAGAAAGACCAAAATGGACGAACTTGGTTAACTTGGATGATTCTTGGACCAAATCTCTCTTTGTTGGTCTCAAACTTCTCCACATGGTTTATTGTGTCATATTACATCAATCTATGCTTGACATTTGGCTTCGGTCAACTTTGAAGCTAGTCGAAACGAAGAAAGACCAAAATGGACGAACTTGGTTAACTTGGATGATTCTTGGACCAAATCTCTCTTTGTTGGTCTCAAACTTCTCCACATGGTTTATTGTGTCATATTACATCAATCTATGCTTGACATTTGGCTTCGGTCAACTTTGAAGCTAGTCGAAACGAAGAAAGACCAAAATGGACGAACTTGGTTAACTTGGATGATTCTTGGACCAAATCTCTCTTTGTTGGTCTCAAACTTCTCCACATGGTTTATTGTGTCATATTACATCAATCTATGCTTGACATTTGGCTTCGGTCAACTTTGAAGCTAGTCGAAACGAAGAAAGACCAAAATGGACGAACTTGGTTAACTTGGATGATTCTTGGACCAAATCTCTCTTTGTTGGTCTCAAACTTCTCCACATGGTTTATTGTGTCATATTACATCAATCTATGCTTGACATTTGGCTTCGGTCAACTTTGAAGCTAGTCGAAACGAAGAAAGACCAAAATGGACGAACTTGGTTAACTTGGATGATTCTTGGACCAAATCTCTCTTTGTTGGTCTCAAACTTCTCCACATGGTTTATTGTGTCATATTACATCAATCTATGCTTGACATTTGGCTTCGGTCAACTTTGAAGCTAGTCGAAACGAAGAAAGACCAAAATGGACGAACTTGGTTAACTTGGATGATTCTTGGACCAAATCTCTCTTTGTTGGTCTCAAACTTCTCCACATGGTTTATTGTGTCATATTACATCAATCTATGCTTGACATTTGGCTTCGGTCAACTTTGAAGCTAGTCGAAACGAAGAAAGACCAAAATGGACGAACTTGGTTAACTTGGATGATTCTTGGACCAAATCTCTCTTTGTTGGTCTCAAACTTCTCCACATGGTTTATTGTGTCATATTACATCAATCTATGCTTGACATTTGGCTTCGGTCAACTTTGAAGCTAGTCGAAACGAAGAAAGACCAAAATGGACGAACTTGGTTAACTTGGATGATTCTTGGACCAAATCTCTCTTTGTTGGTCTCAAACTTCTCCACATGGTTTATTGTGTCATATTACATCAATCTATGCTTGACATTTGGCTTCGGTCAACTTTGAAGCTAGTCGAAACGAAGAAAGACCAAAATGGACGAACTTGGTTAACTTGGATGATTCTTGGACCAAATCTCTCTTTGTTGGTCTCAAACTTCTCCACATGGTTTATTGTGTCATATTACATCAATCTATGCTTGACATTTGGCTTCGGTCAACTTTGAAGCTAGTCGAAACGAAGAAAGACCAAAATGGACGAACTTGGTTAACTTGGATGATTCTTGGACCAAATCTCTCTTTGTTGGTCTCAAACTTCTCCACATGGTTTATTGTGTCATATTACATCAATCTATGCTTGACATTTGGCTTCGGTCAACTTTGAAGCTAGTCGAAACGAAGAAAGACCAAAATGGACGAACTTGGTTAACTTGGATGATTCTTGGACCAAATCTCTCTTTGTTGGTCTCAAACTTCTCCACATGGTTTATTGTGTCATATTACATCAATCTATGCTTGACATTTGGCTTCGGTCAACTTTGAAGCTAGTCGAAACGAAGAAAGACCAAAATGGACGAACTTGGTTAACTTGGATGATTCTTGGACCAAATCTCTCTTTGTTGGTCTCAAACTTCTCCACATGGTTTATTGTGTCATATTACATCAATCTATGCTTGACATTTGGCTTCGGTCAACTTTGAAGCTAGTCGAAACGAAGAAAGACCAAAATGGACGAACTTGGTTAACTTGGATGATTCTTGGACCAAATCTCTCTTTGTTGGTCTCAAACTTCTCCACATGGTTTATTGTGTCATATTACATCAATCTATGCTTGACATTTGGCTTCGGTCAACTTTGAAGCTAGTCGAAACGAAGAAAGACCAAAATGGACGAACTTGGTTAACTTGGATGATTCTTGGACCAAATCTCTCTTTGTTGGTCTCAAACTTCTCCACATGGTTTATTGTGTCATATTACATCAATCTATGCTTGACATTTGGCTTCGGTCAACTTTGAAGCTAGTCGAAACGAAGAAAGACCAAAATGGACGAACTTGGTTAACTTGGATGATTCTTGGACCAAATCTCTCTTTGTTGGTCTCAAACTTCTCCACATGGTTTATTGTGTCATATTACATCAATCTATGCTTGACATTTGGCTTCGGTCAACTTTGAAGCTAGTCGAAACGAAGAAAGACCAAAATGGACGAACTTGGTTAACTTGGATGATTCTTGGACCAAATCTCTCTTTGTTGGTCTCAAACTTCTCCACATGGTTTATTGTGTCATATTACATCAATCTATGCTTGACATTTGGCTTCGGTCAACTTTGAAGCTAGTCGAAACGAAGAAAGACCAAAATGGACGAACTTGGTTAACTTGGATGATTCTTGGACCAAATCTCTCTTTGTTGGTCTCAAACTTCTCCACATGGTTTATTGTGTCATATTACATCAATCTATGCTTGACATTTGGCTTCGGTCAACTTTGAAGCTAGTCGAAACGAAGAAAGACCAAAATGGACGAACTTGGTTAACTTGGATGATTCTTGGACCAAATCTCTCTTTGTTGGTCTCAAACTTCTCCACATGGTTTATTGTGTCATATTACATCAATCTATGCTTGACATTTGGCTTCGGTCAACTTTGAAGCTAGTCGAAACGAAGAAAGACCAAAATGGACGAACTTGGTTAACTTGGATGATTCTTGGACCAAATCTCTCTTTGTTGGTCTCAAACTTCTCCACATGGTTTATTGTGTCATATTACATCAATCTATGCTTGACATTTGGCTTCGGTCAACTTTGAAGCTAGTCGAAACGAAGAAAGACCAAAATGGACGAACTTGGTTAACTTGGATGATTCTTGGACCAAATCTCTCTTTGTTGGTCTCAAACTTCTCCACATGGTTTATTGTGTCATATTACATCAATCTATGCTTGACATTTGGCTTCGGTCAACTTTGAAGCTAGTCGAAACGAAGAAAGACCAAAATGGACGAACTTGGTTAACTTGGATGATTCTTGGACCAAATCTCTCTTTGTTGGTCTCAAACTTCTCCACATGGTTTATTGTGTCATATTACATCAATCTATGCTTGACATTTGGCTTCGGTCAACTTTGAAGCTAGTCGAAACGAAGAAAGACCAAAATGGACGAACTTGGTTAACTTGGATGATTCTTGGACCAAATCTCTCTTTGTTGGTCTCAAACTTCTCCACATGGTTTATTGTGTCATATTACATCAATCTATGCTTGACATTTGGCTTCGGTCAACTTTGAAGCTAGTCGAAACGAAGAAAGACCAAAATGGACGAACTTGGTTAACTTGGATGATTCTTGGACCAAATCTCTCTTTGTTGGTCTCAAACTTCTCCACATGGTTTATTGTGTCATATTACATCAATCTATGCTTGACATTTGGCTTCGGTCAACTTTGAAGCTAGTCGAAACGAAGAAAGACCAAAATGGACGAACTTGGTTAACTTGGATGATTCTTGGACCAAATCTCTCTTTGTTGGTCTCAAACTTCTCCACATGGTTTATTGTGTCATATTACATCAATCTATGCTTGACATTTGGCTTCGGTCAACTTTGAAGCTAGTCGAAACGAAGAAAGACCAAAATGGACGAACTTGGTTAACTTGGATGATTCTTGGACCAAATCTCTCTTTGTTGGTCTCAAACTTCTCCACATGGTTTATTGTGTCATATTACATCAATCTATGCTTGACATTTGGCTTCGGTCAACTTTGAAGCTAGTCGAAACGAAGAAAGACCAAAATGGACGAACTTGGTTAACTTGGATGATTCTTGGACCAAATCTCTCTTTGTTGGTCTCAAACTTCTCCACATGGTTTATTGTGTCATATTACATCAATCTATGCTTGACATTTGGCTTCGGTCAACTTTGAAGCTAGTCGAAACGAAGAAAGACCAAAATGGACGAACTTGGTTAACTTGGATGATTCTTGGACCAAATCTCTCTTTGTTGGTCTCAAACTTCTCCACATGGTTTATTGTGTCATATTACATCAATCTATGCTTGACATTTGGCTTCGGTCAACTTTGAAGCTAGTCGAAACGAAGAAAGACCAAAATGGACGAACTTGGTTAACTTGGATGATTCTTGGACCAAATCTCTCTTTGTTGGTCTCAAACTTCTCCACATGGTTTATTGTGTCATATTACATCAATCTATGCTTGACATTTGGCTTCGGTCAACTTTGAAGCTAGTCGAAACGAAGAAAGACCAAAATGGACGAACTTGGTTAACTTGGATGATTCTTGGACCAAATCTCTCTTTGTTGGTCTCAAACTTCTCCACATGGTTTATTGTGTCATATTACATCAATCTATGCTTGACATTTGGCTTCGGTCAACTTTGAAGCTAGTCGAAACGAAGAAAGACCAAAATGGACGAACTTGGTTAACTTGGATGATTCTTGGACCAAATCTCTCTTTGTTGGTCTCAAACTTCTCCACATGGTTTATTGTGTCATATTACATCAATCTATGCTTGACATTTGGCTTCGGTCAACTTTGAAGCTAGTCGAAACGAAGAAAGACCAAAATGGACGAACTTGGTTAACTTGGATGATTCTTGGACCAAATCTCTCTTTGTTGGTCTCAAACTTCTCCACATGGTTTATTGTGTCATATTACATCAATCTATGCTTGACATTTGGCTTCGGTCAACTTTGAAGCTAGTCGAAACGAAGAAAGACCAAAATGGACGAACTTGGTTAACTTGGATGATTCTTGGACCAAATCTCTCTTTGTTGGTCTCAAACTTCTCCACATGGTTTATTGTGTCATATTACATCAATCTATGCTTGACATTTGGCTTCGGTCAACTTTGAAGCTAGTCGAAACGAAGAAAGACCAAAATGGACGAACTTGGTTAACTTGGATGATTCTTGGACCAAATCTCTCTTTGTTGGTCTCAAACTTCTCCACATGGTTTATTGTGTCATATTACATCAATCTATGCTTGACATTTGGCTTCGGTCA
Organism: Bauhinia variegata; assembly: GCA_022379115.2. Classification (NCBI taxonomy): domain Eukaryota; kingdom Viridiplantae; phylum Streptophyta; class Magnoliopsida; order Fabales; family Fabaceae; genus Bauhinia; species Bauhinia variegata. The sequence continues at coordinate 27,392 of JAKRYI020000230.1, read as the reverse complement.
ACTTTGAAGCTAGTCGAAACGAAGAAAGACCAAAATGGACGAACTTGGTTAACTTGGATGATTCTTGGACCAAATCTCTCTTTGTTGGTCTCAAACTTCTCCACATGGTTTATTGTGTCATATTACATCAATCTATGCTTGACATTTGGCTTCGGTCAACTTTGAAGCTAGTCGAAACGAAGAAAGACCAAAATGGACGAACTTGGTTAACTTGGATGATTCTTGGACCAAATCTCTCTTTGTTGGTCTCAAACTTCTCCACATGGTTTATTGTGTCATATTACATCAATCTATGCTTGACATTTGGCTTCGGTCAACTTTGAAGCTAGTCGAAACGAAGAAAGACCAAAATGGACGAACTTGGTTAACTTGGATGATTCTTGGACCAAATCTCTCTTTGTTGGTCTCAAACTTCTCCACATGGTTTATTGTGTCATATTACATCAATCTATGCTTGACATTTGGCTTCGGTCAACTTTGAAGCTAGTCGAAACGAAGAAAGACCAAAATGGACGAACTTGGTTAACTTGGATGATTCTTGGACCAAATCTCTCTTTGTTGGTCTCAAACTTCTCCACATGGTTTATTGTGTCATATTACATCAATCTATGCTTGACATTTGGCTTCGGTCAACTTTGAAGCTAGTCGAAACGAAGAAAGACCAAAATGGACGAACTTGGTTAACTTGGATGATTCTTGGACCAAATCTCTCTTTGTTGGTCTCAAACTTCTCCACATGGTTTATTGTGTCATATTACATCAATCTATGCTTGACATTTGGCTTCGGTCAACTTTGAAGCTAGTCGAAACGAAGAAAGACCAAAATGGACGAACTTGGTTAACTTGGATGATTCTTGGACCAAATCTCTCTTTGTTGGTCTCAAACTTCTCCACATGGTTTATTGTGTCATATTACATCAATCTATGCTTGACATTTGGCTTCGGTCAACTTTGAAGCTAGTCGAAACGAAGAAAGACCAAAATGGACGAACTTGGTTAACTTGGATGATTCTTGGACCAAATCTCTCTTTGTTGGTCTCAAACTTCTCCACATGGTTTATTGTGTCATATTACATCAATCTATGCTTGACATTTGGCTTCGGTCAACTTTGAAGCTAGTCGAAACGAAGAAAGACCAAAATGGACGAACTTGGTTAACTTGGATGATTCTTGGACCAAATCTCTCTTTGTTGGTCTCAAACTTCTCCACATGGTTTATTGTGTCATATTACATCAATCTATGCTTGACATTTGGCTTCGGTCAACTTTGAAGCTAGTCGAAACGAAGAAAGACCAAAATGGACGAACTTGGTTAACTTGGATGATTCTTGGACCAAATCTCTCTTTGTTGGTCTCAAACTTCTCCACATGGTTTATTGTGTCATATTACATCAATCTATGCTTGACATTTGGCTTCGGTCAACTTTGAAGCTAGTCGAAACGAAGAAAGACCAAAATGGACGAACTTGGTTAACTTGGATGATTCTTGGACCAAATCTCTCTTTGTTGGTCTCAAACTTCTCCACATGGTTTATTGTGTCATATTACATCAATCTATGCTTGACATTTGGCTTCGGTCAACTTTGAAGCTAGTCGAAACGAAGAAAGACCAAAATGGACGAACTTGGTTAACTTGGATGATTCTTGGACCAAATCTCTCTTTGTTGGTCTCAAACTTCTCCACATGGTTTATTGTGTCATATTACATCAATCTATGCTTGACATTTGGCTTCGGTCAACTTTGAAGCTAGTCGAAACGAAGAAAGACCAAAATGGACGAACTTGGTTAACTTGGATGATTCTTGGACCAAATCTCTCTTTGTTGGTCTCAAACTTCTCCACATGGTTTATTGTGTCATATTACATCAATCTATGCTTGACATTTGGCTTCGGTCAACTTTGAAGCTAGTCGAAACGAAGAAAGACCAAAATGGACGAACTTGGTTAACTTGGATGATTCTTGGACCAAATCTCTCTTTGTTGGTCTCAAACTTCTCCACATGGTTTATTGTGTCATATTACATCAATCTATGCTTGACATTTGGCTTCGGTCAACTTTGAAGCTAGTCGAAACGAAGAAAGACCAAAATGGACGAACTTGGTTAACTTGGATGATTCTTGGACCAAATCTCTCTTTGTTGGTCTCAAACTTCTCCACATGGTTTATTGTGTCATATTACATCAATCTATGCTTGACATTTGGCTTCGGTCAACTTTGAAGCTAGTCGAAACGAAGAAAGACCAAAATGGACGAACTTGGTTAACTTGGATGATTCTTGGACCAAATCTCTCTTTGTTGGTCTCAAACTTCTCCACATGGTTTATTGTGTCATATTACATCAATCTATGCTTGACATTTGGCTTCGGTCAACTTTGAAGCTAGTCGAAACGAAGAAAGACCAAAATGGACGAACTTGGTTAACTTGGATGATTCTTGGACCAAATCTCTCTTTGTTGGTCTCAAACTTCTCCACATGGTTTATTGTGTCATATTACATCAATCTATGCTTGACATTTGGCTTCGGTCAACTTTGAAGCTAGTCGAAACGAAGAAAGACCAAAATGGACGAACTTGGTTAACTTGGATGATTCTTGGACCAAATCTCTCTTTGTTGGTCTCAAACTTCTCCACATGGTTTATTGTGTCATATTACATCAATCTATGCTTGACATTTGGCTTCGGTCAACTTTGAAGCTAGTCGAAACGAAGAAAGACCAAAATGGACGAACTTGGTTAACTTGGATGATTCTTGGACCAAATCTCTCTTTGTTGGTCTCAAACTTCTCCACATGGTTTATTGTGTCATATTACATCAATCTATGCTTGACATTTGGCTTCGGTCAACTTTGAAGCTAGTCGAAACGAAGAAAGACCAAAATGGACGAACTTGGTTAACTTGGATGATTCTTGGACCAAATCTCTCTTTGTTGGTCTCAAACTTCTCCACATGGTTTATTGTGTCATATTACATCAATCTATGCTTGACATTTGGCTTCGGTCAACTTTGAAGCTAGTCGAAACGAAGAAAGACCAAAATGGACGAACTTGGTTAACTTGGATGATTCTTGGACCAAATCTCTCTTTGTTGGTCTCAAACTTCTCCACATGGTTTATTGTGTCATATTACATCAATCTATGCTTGACATTTGGCTTCGGTCAACTTTGAAGCTAGTCGAAACGAAGAAAGACCAAAATGGACGAACTTGGTTAACTTGGATGATTCTTGGACCAAATCTCTCTTTGTTGGTCTCAAACTTCTCCACATGGTTTATTGTGTCATATTACATCAATCTATGCTTGACATTTGGCTTCGGTCAACTTTGAAGCTAGTCGAAACGAAGAAAGACCAAAATGGACGAACTTGGTTAACTTGGATGATTCTTGGACCAAATCTCTCTTTGTTGGTCTCAAACTTCTCCACATGGTTTATTGTGTCATATTACATCAATCTATGCTTGACATTTGGCTTCGGTCAACTTTGAAGCTAGTCGAAACGAAGAAAGACCAAAATGGACGAACTTGGTTAACTTGGATGATTCTTGGACCAAATCTCTCTTTGTTGGTCTCAAACTTCTCCACATGGTTTATTGTGTCATATTACATCAATCTATGCTTGACATTTGGCTTCGGTCAACTTTGAAGCTAGTCGAAACGAAGAAAGACCAAAATGGACGAACTTGGTTAACTTGGATGATTCTTGGACCAAATCTCTCTTTGTTGGTCTCAAACTTCTCCACATGGTTTATTGTGTCATATTACATCAATCTATGCTTGACATTTGGCTTCGGTCAACTTTGAAGCTAGTCGAAACGAAGAAAGACCAAAATGGACGAACTTGGTTAACTTGGATGATTCTTGGACCAAATCTCTCTTTGTTGGTCTCAAACTTCTCCACATGGTTTATTGTGTCATATTACATCAATCTATGCTTGACATTTGGCTTCGGTCAACTTTGAAGCTAGTCGAAACGAAGAAAGACCAAAATGGACGAACTTGGTTAACTTGGATGATTCTTGGACCAAATCTCTCTTTGTTGGTCTCAAACTTCTCCACATGGTTTATTGTGTCATATTACATCAATCTATGCTTGACATTTGGCTTCGGTCAACTTTGAAGCTAGTCGAAACGAAGAAAGACCAAAATGGACGAACTTGGTTAACTTGGATGATTCTTGGACCAAATCTCTCTTTGTTGGTCTCAAACTTCTCCACATGGTTTATTGTGTCATATTACATCAATCTATGCTTGACATTTGGCTTCGGTCAACTTTGAAGCTAGTCGAAACGAAGAAAGACCAAAATGGACGAACTTGGTTAACTTGGATGATTCTTGGACCAAATCTCTCTTTGTTGGTCTCAAACTTCTCCACATGGTTTATTGTGTCATATTACATCAATCTATGCTTGACATTTGGCTTCGGTCAACTTTGAAGCTAGTCGAAACGAAGAAAGACCAAAATGGACGAACTTGGTTAACTTGGATGATTCTTGGACCAAATCTCTCTTTGTTGGTCTCAAACTTCTCCACATGGTTTATTGTGTCATATTACATCAATCTATGCTTGACATTTGGCTTCGGTCAACTTTGAAGCTAGTCGAAACGAAGAAAGACCAAAATGGACGAACTTGGTTAACTTGGATGATTCTTGGACCAAATCTCTCTTTGTTGGTCTCAAACTTCTCCACATGGTTTATTGTGTCATATTACATCAATCTATGCTTGACATTTGGCTTCGGTCAACTTTGAAGCTAGTCGAAACGAAGAAAGACCAAAATGGACGAACTTGGTTAACTTGGATGATTCTTGGACCAAATCTCTCTTTGTTGGTCTCAAACTTCTCCACATGGTTTATTGTGTCATATTACATCAATCTATGCTTGACATTTGGCTTCGGTCAACTTTGAAGCTAGTCGAAACGAAGAAAGACCAAAATGGACGAACTTGGTTAACTTGGATGATTCTTGGACCAAATCTCTCTTTGTTGGTCTCAAACTTCTCCACATGGTTTATTGTGTCATATTACATCAATCTATGCTTGACATTTGGCTTCGGTCAACTTTGAAGCTAGTCGAAACGAAGAAAGACCAAAATGGACGAACTTGGTTAACTTGGATGATTCTTGGACCAAATCTCTCTTTGTTGGTCTCAAACTTCTCCACATGGTTTATTGTGTCATATTACATCAATCTATGCTTGACATTTGGCTTCGGTCAACTTTGAAGCTAGTCGAAACGAAGAAAGACCAAAATGGACGAACTTGGTTAACTTGGATGATTCTTGGACCAAATCTCTCTTTGTTGGTCTCAAACTTCTCCACATGGTTTATTGTGTCATATTACATCAATCTATGCTTGACATTTGGCTTCGGTCAACTTTGAAGCTAGTCGAAACGAAGAAAGACCAAAATGGACGAACTTGGTTAACTTGGATGATTCTTGGACCAAATCTCTCTTTGTTGGTCTCAAACTTCTCCACATGGTTTATTGTGTCATATTACATCAATCTATGCTTGACATTTGGCTTCGGTCAACTTTGAAGCTAGTCGAAACGAAGAAAGACCAAAATGGACGAACTTGGTTAACTTGGATGATTCTTGGACCAAATCTCTCTTTGTTGGTCTCAAACTTCTCCACATGGTTTATTGTGTCATATTACATCAATCTATGCTTGACATTTGGCTTCGGTCAACTTTGAAGCTAGTCGAAACGAAGAAAGACCAAAATGGACGAACTTGGTTAACTTGGATGATTCTTGGACCAAATCTCTCTTTGTTGGTCTCAAACTTCTCCACATGGTTTATTGTGTCATATTACATCAATCTATGCTTGACATTTGGCTTCGGTCAACTTTGAAGCTAGTCGAAACGAAGAAAGACCAAAATGGACGAACTTGGTTAACTTGGATGATTCTTGGACCAAATCTCTCTTTGTTGGTCTCAAACTTCTCCACATGGTTTATTGTGTCATATTACATCAATCTATGCTTGACATTTGGCTTCGGTCAACTTTGAAGCTAGTCGAAACGAAGAAAGACCAAAATGGACGAACTTGGTTAACTTGGATGATTCTTGGACCAAATCTCTCTTTGTTGGTCTCAAACTTCTCCACATGGTTTATTGTGTCATATTACATCAATCTATGCTTGACATTTGGCTTCGGTCAACTTTGAAGCTAGTCGAAACGAAGAAAGACCAAAATGGACGAACTTGGTTAACTTGGATGATTCTTGGACCAAATCTCTCTTTGTTGGTCTCAAACTTCTCCACATGGTTTATTGTGTCATATTACATCAATCTATGCTTGACATTTGGCTTCGGTCAACTTTGAAGCTAGTCGAAACGAAGAAAGACCAAAATGGACGAACTTGGTTAACTTGGATGATTCTTGGACCAAATCTCTCTTTGTTGGTCTCAAACTTCTCCACATGGTTTATTGTGTCATATTACATCAATCTATGCTTGACATTTGGCTTCGGTCAACTTTGAAGCTAGTCGAAACGAAGAAAGACCAAAATGGACGAACTTGGTTAACTTGGATGATTCTTGGACCAAATCTCTCTTTGTTGGTCTCAAACTTCTCCACATGGTTTATTGTGTCATATTACATCAATCTATGCTTGACATTTGGCTTCGGTCAACTTTGAAGCTAGTCGAAACGAAGAAAGACCAAAATGGACGAACTTGGTTAACTTGGATGATTCTTGGACCAAATCTCTCTTTGTTGGTCTCAAACTTCTCCACATGGTTTATTGTGTCATATTACATCAATCTATGCTTGACATTTGGCTTCGGTCAACTTTGAAGCTAGTCGAAACGAAGAAAGACCAAAATGGACGAACTTGGTTAACTTGGATGATTCTTGGACCAAATCTCTCTTTGTTGGTCTCAAACTTCTCCACATGGTTTATTGTGTCATATTACATCAATCTATGCTTGACATTTGGCTTCGGTCAACTTTGAAGCTAGTCGAAACGAAGAAAGACCAAAATGGACGAACTTGGTTAACTTGGATGATTCTTGGACCAAATCTCTCTTTGTTGGTCTCAAACTTCTCCACATGGTTTATTGTGTCATATTACATCAATCTATGCTTGACATTTGGCTTCGGTCAACTTTGAAGCTAGTCGAAACGAAGAAAGACCAAAATGGACGAACTTGGTTAACTTGGATGATTCTTGGACCAAATCTCTCTTTGTTGGTCTCAAACTTCTCCACATGGTTTATTGTGTCATATTACATCAATCTATGCTTGACATTTGGCTTCGGTCAACTTTGAAGCTAGTCGAAACGAAGAAAGACCAAAATGGACGAACTTGGTTAACTTGGATGATTCTTGGACCAAATCTCTCTTTGTTGGTCTCAAACTTCTCCACATGGTTTATTGTGTCATATTACATCAATCTATGCTTGACATTTGGCTTCGGTCAACTTTGAAGCTAGTCGAAACGAAGAAAGACCAAAATGGACGAACTTGGTTAACTTGGATGATTCTTGGACCAAATCTCTCTTTGTTGGTCTCAAACTTCTCCACATGGTTTATTGTGTCATATTACATCAATCTATGCTTGACATTTGGCTTCGGTCAACTTTGAAGCTAGTCGAAACGAAGAAAGACCAAAATGGACGAACTTGGTTAACTTGGATGATTCTTGGACCAAATCTCTCTTTGTTGGTCTCAAACTTCTCCACATGGTTTATTGTGTCATATTACATCAATCTATGCTTGACATTTGGCTTCGGTCAACTTTGAAGCTAGTCGAAACGAAGAAAGACCAAAATGGACGAACTTGGTTAACTTGGATGATTCTTGGACCAAATCTCTCTTTGTTGGTCTCAAACTTCTCCACATGGTTTATTGTGTCATATTACATCAATCTATGCTTGACATTTGGCTTCGGTCAACTTTGAAGCTAGTCGAAACGAAGAAAGACCAAAATGGACGAACTTGGTTAACTTGGATGATTCTTGGACCAAATCTCTCTTTGTTGGTCTCAAACTTCTCCACATGGTTTATTGTGTCATATTACATCAATCTATGCTTGACATTTGGCTTCGGTCAACTTTGAAGCTAGTCGAAACGAAGAAAGACCAAAATGGACGAACTTGGTTAACTTGGATGATTCTTGGACCAAATCTCTCTTTGTTGGTCTCAAACTTCTCCACATGGTTTATTGTGTCATATTACATCAATCTATGCTTGACATTTGGCTTCGGTCAACTTTGAAGCTAGTCGAAACGAAGAAAGACCAAAATGGACGAACTTGGTTAACTTGGATGATTCTTGGACCAAATCTCTCTTTGTTGGTCTCAAACTTCTCCACATGGTTTATTGTGTCATATTACATCAATCTATGCTTGACATTTGGCTTCGGTCAACTTTGAAGCTAGTCGAAACGAAGAAAGACCAAAATGGACGAACTTGGTTAACTTGGATGATTCTTGGACCAAATCTCTCTTTGTTGGTCTCAAACTTCTCCACATGGTTTATTGTGTCATATTACATCAATCTATGCTTGACATTTGGCTTCGGTCAACTTTGAAGCTAGTCGAAACGAAGAAAGACCAAAATGGACGAACTTGGTTAACTTGGATGATTCTTGGACCAAATCTCTCTTTGTTGGTCTCAAACTTCTCCACATGGTTTATTGTGTCATATTACATCAATCTATGCTTGACATTTGGCTTCGGTCAACTTTGAAGCTAGTCGAAACGAAGAAAGACCAAAATGGACGAACTTGGTTAACTTGGATGATTCTTGGACCAAATCTCTCTTTGTTGGTCTCAAACTTCTCCACATGGTTTATTGTGTCATATTACATCAATCTATGCTTGACATTTGGCTTCGGTCAACTTTGAAGCTAGTCGAAACGAAGAAAGACCAAAATGGACGAACTTGGTTAACTTGGATGATTCTTGGACCAAATCTCTCTTTGTTGGTCTCAAACTTCTCCACATGGTTTATTGTGTCATATTACATCAATCTATGCTTGACATTTGGCTTCGGTCAACTTTGAAGCTAGTCGAAACGAAGAAAGACCAAAATGGACGAACTTGGTTAACTTGGATGATTCTTGGACCAAATCTCTCTTTGTTGGTCTCAAACTTCTCCACATGGTTTATTGTGTCATATTACATCAATCTATGCTTGACATTTGGCTTCGGTCAACTTTGAAGCTAGTCGAAACGAAGAAAGACCAAAATGGACGAACTTGGTTAACTTGGATGATTCTTGGACCAAATCTCTCTTTGTTGGTCTCAAACTTCTCCACATGGTTTATTGTGTCATATTACATCAATCTATGCTTGACATTTGGCTTCGGTCAACTTTGAAGCTAGTCGAAACGAAGAAAGACCAAAATGGACGAACTTGGTTAACTTGGATGATTCTTGGACCAAATCTCTCTTTGTTGGTCTCAAACTTCTCCACATGGTTTATTGTGTCATATTACATCAATCTATGCTTGACATTTGGCTTCGGTCAACTTTGAAGCTAGTCGAAACGAAGAAAGACCAAAATGGACGAACTTGGTTAACTTGGATGATTCTTGGACCAAATCTCTCTTTGTTGGTCTCAAACTTCTCCACATGGTTTATTGTGTCATATTACATCAATCTATGCTTGACATTTGGCTTCGGTCAACTTTGAAGCTAGTCGAAACGAAGAAAGACCAAAATGGACGAACTTGGTTAACTTGGATGATTCTTGGACCAAATCTCTCTTTGTTGGTCTCAAACTTCTCCACATGGTTTATTGTGTCATATTACATCAATCTATGCTTGACATTTGGCTTCGGTCAACTTTGAAGCTAGTCGAAACGAAGAAAGACCAAAATGGACGAACTTGGTTAACTTGGATGATTCTTGGACCAAATCTCTCTTTGTTGGTCTCAAACTTCTCCACATGGTTTATTGTGTCATATTACATCAATCTATGCTTGACATTTGGCTTCGGTCAACTTTGAAGCTAGTCGAAACGAAGAAAGACCAAAATGGACGAACTTGGTTAACTTGGATGATTCTTGGACCAAATCTCTCTTTGTTGGTCTCAAACTTCTCCACATGGTTTATTGTGTCATATTACATCAATCTATGCTTGACATTTGGCTTCGGTCAACTTTGAAGCTAGTCGAAACGAAGAAAGACCAAAATGGACGAACTTGGTTAACTTGGATGATTCTTGGACCAAATCTCTCTTTGTTGGTCTCAAACTTCTCCACATGGTTTATTGTGTCATATTACATCAATCTATGCTTGACATTTGGCTTCGGTCAACTTTGAAGCTAGTCGAAACGAAGAAAGACCAAAATGGACGAACTTGGTTAACTTGGATGATTCTTGGACCAAATCTCTCTTTGTTGGTCTCAAACTTCTCCACATGGTTTATTGTGTCATATTACATCAATCTATGCTTGACATTTGGCTTCGGTCAACTTTGAAGCTAGTCGAAACGAAGAAAGACCAAAATGGACGAACTTGGTTAACTTGGATGATTCTTGGACCAAATCTCTCTTTGTTGGTCTCAAACTTCTCCACATGGTTTATTGTGTCATATTACATCAATCTATGCTTGACATTTGGCTTCGGTCAACTTTGAAGCTAGTCGAAACGAAGAAAGACCAAAATGGACGAACTTGGTTAACTTGGATGATTCTTGGACCAAATCTCTCTTTGTTGGTCTCAAACTTCTCCACATGGTTTATTGTGTCATATTACATCAATCTATGCTTGACATTTGGCTTCGGTCAACTTTGAAGCTAGTCGAAACGAAGAAAGACCAAAATGGACGAACTTGGTTAACTTGGATGATTCTTGGACCAAATCTCTCTTTGTTGGTCTCAAACTTCTCCACATGGTTTATTGTGTCATATTACATCAATCTATGCTTGACATTTGGCTTCGGTCAACTTTGAAGCTAGTCGAAACGAAGAAAGACCAAAATGGACGAACTTGGTTAACTTGGATGATTCTTGGACCAAATCTCTCTTTGTTGGTCTCAAACTTCTCCACATGGTTTATTGTGTCATATTACATCAATCTATGCTTGACATTTGGCTTCGGTCAACTTTGAAGCTAGTCGAAACGAAGAAAGACCAAAATGGACGAACTTGGTTAACTTGGATGATTCTTGGACCAAATCTCTCTTTGTTGGTCTCAAACTTCTCCACATGGTTTATTGTGTCATATTACATCAATCTATGCTTGACATTTGGCTTCGGTCAACTTTGAAGCTAGTCGAAACGAAGAAAGACCAAAATGGACGAACTTGGTTAACTTGGATGATTCTTGGACCAAATCTCTCTTTGTTGGTCTCAAACTTCTCCACATGGTTTATTGTGTCATATTACATCAATCTATGCTTGACATTTGGCTTCGGTCAACTTTGAAGCTAGTCGAAACGAAGAAAGACCAAAATGGACGAACTTGGTTAACTTGGATGATTCTTGGACCAAATCTCTCTTTGTTGGTCTCAAACTTCTCCACATGGTTTATTGTGTCATATTACATCAATCTATGCTTGACATTTGGCTTCGGTCAACTTTGAAGCTAGTCGAAACGAAGAAAGACCAAAATGGACGAACTTGGTTAACTTGGATGATTCTTGGACCAAATCTCTCTTTGTTGGTCTCAAACTTCTCCACATGGTTTATTGTGTCATATTACATCAATCTATGCTTGACATTTGGCTTCGGTCAACTTTGAAGCTAGTCGAAACGAAGAAAGACCAAAATGGACGAACTTGGTTAACTTGGATGATTCTTGGACCAAATCTCTCTTTGTTGGTCTCAAACTTCTCCACATGGTTTATTGTGTCATATTACATCAATCTATGCTTGACATTTGGCTTCGGTCAACTTTGAAGCTAGTCGAAACGAAGAAAGACCAAAATGGACGAACTTGGTTAACTTGGATGATTCTTGGACCAAATCTCTCTTTGTTGGTCTCAAACTTCTCCACATGGTTTATTGTGTCATATTACATCAATCTATGCTTGACATTTGGCTTCGGTCAACTTTGAAGCTAGTCGAAACGAAGAAAGACCAAAATGGACGAACTTGGTTAACTTGGATGATTCTTGGACCAAATCTCTCTTTGTTGGTCTCAAACTTCTCCACATGGTTTATTGTGTCATATTACATCAATCTATGCTTGACATTTGGCTTCGGTCAACTTTGAAGCTAGTCGAAACGAAGAAAGACCAAAATGGACGAACTTGGTTAACTTGGATGATTCTTGGACCAAATCTCTCTTTGTTGGTCTCAAACTTCTCCACATGGTTTATTGTGTCATATTACATCAATCTATGCTTGACATTTGGCTTCGGTCAACTTTGAAGCTAGTCGAAACGAAGAAAGACCAAAATGGACGAACTTGGTTAACTTGGATGATTCTTGGACCAAATCTCTCTTTGTTGGTCTCAAACTTCTCCACATGGTTTATTGTGTCATATTACATCAATCTATGCTTGACATTTGGCTTCGGTCAACTTTGAAGCTAGTCGAAACGAAGAAAGACCAAAATGGACGAACTTGGTTAACTTGGATGATTCTTGGACCAAATCTCTCTTTGTTGGTCTCAAACTTCTCCACATGGTTTATTGTGTCATATTACATCAATCTATGCTTGACATTTGGCTTCGGTCAACTTTGAAGCTAGTCGAAACGAAGAAAGACCAAAATGGACGAACTTGGTTAACTTGGATGATTCTTGGACCAAATCTCTCTTTGTTGGTCTCAAACTTCTCCACATGGTTTATTGTGTCATATTACATCAATCTATGCTTGACATTTGGCTTCGGTCAACTTTGAAGCTAGTCGAAACGAAGAAAGACCAAAATGGACGAACTTGGTTAACTTGGATGATTCTTGGACCAAATCTCTCTTTGTTGGTCTCAAACTTCTCCACATGGTTTATTGTGTCATATTACATCAATCTATGCTTGACATTTGGCTTCGGTCAACTTTGAAGCTAGTCGAAACGAAGAAAGACCAAAATGGACGAACTTGGTTAACTTGGATGATTCTTGGACCAAATCTCTCTTTGTTGGTCTCAAACTTCTCCACATGGTTTATTGTGTCATATTACATCAATCTATGCTTGACATTTGGCTTCGGTCAACTTTGAAGCTAGTCGAAACGAAGAAAGACCAAAATGGACGAACTTGGTTAACTTGGATGATTCTTGGACCAAATCTCTCTTTGTTGGTCTCAAACTTCTCCACATGGTTTATTGTGTCATATTACATCAATCTATGCTTGACATTTGGCTTCGGTCAACTTTGAAGCTAGTCGAAACGAAGAAAGACCAAAATGGACGAACTTGGTTAACTTGGATGATTCTTGGACCAAATCTCTCTTTGTTGGTCTCAAACTTCTCCACATGGTTTATTGTGTCATATTACATCAATCTATGCTTGACATTTGGCTTCGGTCAACTTTGAAGCTAGTCGAAACGAAGAAAGACCAAAATGGACGAACTTGGTTAACTTGGATGATTCTTGGACCAAATCTCTCTTTGTTGGTCTCAAACTTCTCCACATGGTTTATTGTGTCATATTACATCAATCTATGCTTGACATTTGGCTTCGGTCAACTTTGAAGCTAGTCGAAACGAAGAAAGACCAAAATGGACGAACTTGGTTAACTTGGATGATTCTTGGACCAAATCTCTCTTTGTTGGTCTCAAACTTCTCCACATGGTTTATTGTGTCATATTACATCAATCTATGCTTGACATTTGGCTTCGGTCAACTTTGAAGCTAGTCGAAACGAAGAAAGACCAAAATGGACGAACTTGGTTAACTTGGATGATTCTTGGACCAAATCTCTCTTTGTTGGTCTCAAACTTCTCCACATGGTTTATTGTGTCATATTACATCAATCTATGCTTGACATTTGGCTTCGGTCAACTTTGAAGCTAGTCGAAACGAAGAAAGACCAAAATGGACGAACTTGGTTAACTTGGATGATTCTTGGACCAAATCTCTCTTTGTTGGTCTCAAACTTCTCCACATGGTTTATTGTGTCATATTACATCAATCTATGCTTGACATTTGGCTTCGGTCAACTTTGAAGCTAGTCGAAACGAAGAAAGACCAAAATGGACGAACTTGGTTAACTTGGATGATTCTTGGACCAAATCTCTCTTTGTTGGTCTCAAACTTCTCCACATGGTTTATTGTGTCATATTACATCAATCTATGCTTGACATTTGGCTTCGGTCAACTTTGAAGCTAGTCGAAACGAAGAAAGACCAAAATGGACGAACTTGGTTAACTTGGATGATTCTTGGACCAAATCTCTCTTTGTTGGTCTCAAACTTCTCCACATGGTTTATTGTGTCATATTACATCAATCTATGCTTGACATTTGGCTTCGGTCAACTTTGAAGCTAGTCGAAACGAAGAAAGACCAAAATGGACGAACTTGGTTAACTTGGATGATTCTTGGACCAAATCTCTCTTTGTTGGTCTCAAACTTCTCCACATGGTTTATTGTGTCATATTACATCAATCTATGCTTGACATTTGGCTTCGGTCAACTTTGAAGCTAGTCGAAACGAAGAAAGACCAAAATGGACGAACTTGGTTAACTTGGATGATTCTTGGACCAAATCTCTCTTTGTTGGTCTCAAACTTCTCCACATGGTTTATTGTGTCATATTACATCAATCTATGCTTGACATTTGGCTTCGGTCAACTTTGAAGCTAGTCGAAACGAAGAAAGACCAAAATGGACGAACTTGGTTAACTTGGATGATTCTTGGACCAAATCTCTCTTTGTTGGTCTCAAACTTCTCCACATGGTTTATTGTGTCATATTACATCAATCTATGCTTGACATTTGGCTTCGGTCAACTTTGAAGCTAGTCGAAACGAAGAAAGACCAAAATGGACGAACTTGGATGATTCTTGGACCAAATCTCTCTTTGTTGGTCTCAAACTTCTCCACATGGTTTATTGTGTCATATTACATCAATCTATGCTTGACATTTGGCTTCGGTCAACTTTGAAGCTAGTCGAAACGAAGAAAGACCAAAATGGACGAACTTGGTTAACTTGGATGATTCTTGGACCAAATCTCTCTTTGTTGGTCTCAAACTTCTCCACATGGTTTATTGTGTCATATTACATCAATCTATGCTTGACATTTGGCTTCGGTCAACTTTGAAGCTAGTCGAAACGAAGAAAGACCAAAATGGACGAACTTGGTTAACTTGGATGATTCTTGGACCAAATCTCTCTTTGTTGGTCTCAAACTTCTCCACATGGTTTATTGTGTCATATTACATCAATCTATGCTTGACATTTGGCTTCGGTCAACTTTGAAGCTAGTCGAAACGAAGAAAGACCAAAATGGACGAACTTGGTTAACTTGGATGATTCTTGGACCAAATCTCTCTTTGTTGGTCTCAAACTTCTCCACATGGTTTATTGTGTCATATTACATCAATCTATGCTTGACATTTGGCTTCGGTCAACTTTGAAGCTAGTCGAAACGAAGAAAGACCAAAATGGACGAACTTGGTTAACTTGGATGATTCTTGGACCAAATCTCTCTTTGTTGGTCTCAAACTTCTCCACATGGTTTATTGTGTCATATTACATCAATCTATGCTTGACATTTGGCTTCGGTCAACTTTGAAGCTAGTCGAAACGAAGAAAGACCAAAATGGACGAACTTGGTTAACTTGGATGATTCTTGGACCAAATCTCTCTTTGTTGGTCTCAAACTTCTCCACATGGTTTATTGTGTCATATTACATCAATCTATGCTTGACATTTGGCTTCGGTCAACTTTGAAGCTAGTCGAAACGAAGAAAGACCAAAATGGACGAACTTGGTTAACTTGGATGATTCTTGGACCAAATCTCTCTTTGTTGGTCTCAAACTTCTCCACATGGTTTATTGTGTCATATTACATCAATCTATGCTTGACATTTGGCTTCGGTCAACTTTGAAGCTAGTCGAAACGAAGAAAGACCAAAATGGACGAACTTGGTTAACTTGGATGATTCTTGGACCAAATCTCTCTTTGTTGGTCTCAAACTTCTCCACATGGTTTATTGTGTCATATTACATCAATCTATGCTTGACATTTGGCTTCGGTCAACTTTGAAGCTAGTCGAAACGAAGAAAGACCAAAATGGACGAACTTGGTTAACTTGGATGATTCTTGGACCAAATCTCTCTTTGTTGGTCTCAAACTTCTCCACATGGTTTATTGTGTCATATTACATCAATCTATGCTTGACATTTGGCTTCGGTCAACTTTGAAGCTAGTCGAAACGAAGAAAGACCAAAATGGACGAACTTGGTTAACTTGGATGATTCTTGGACCAAATCTCTCTTTGTTGGTCTCAAACTTCTCCACATGGTTTATTGTGTCATATTACATCAATCTATGCTTGACATTTGGCTTCGGTCAACTTTGAAGCTAGTCGAAACGAAGAAAGACCAAAATGGACGAACTTGGTTAACTTGGATGATTCTTGGACCAAATCTCTCTTTGTTGGTCTCAAACTTCTCCACATGGTTTATTGTGTCATATTACATCAATCTATGCTTGACATTTGGCTTCGGTCAACTTTGAAGCTAGTCGAAACGAAGAAAGACCAAAATGGACGAACTTGGTTAACTTGGATGATTCTTGGACCAAATCTCTCTTTGTTGGTCTCAAACTTCTCCACATGGTTTATTGTGTCATATTACATCAATCTATGCTTGACATTTGGCTTCGGTCAACTTTGAAGCTAGTCGAAACGAAGAAAGACCAAAATGGACGAACTTGGTTAACTTGGATGATTCTTGGACCAAATCTCTCTTTGTTGGTCTCAAACTTCTCCACATGGTTTATTGTGTCATATTACATCAATCTATGCTTGACATTTGGCTTCGGTCAACTTTGAAGCTAGTCGAAACGAAGAAAGACCAAAATGGACGAACTTGGTTAACTTGGATGATTCTTGGACCAAATCTCTCTTTGTTGGTCTCAAACTTCTCCACATGGTTTATTGTGTCATATTACATCAATCTATGCTTGACATTTGGCTTCGGTCAACTTTGAAGCTAGTCGAAACGAAGAAAGACCAAAATGGACGAACTTGGTTAACTTGGATGATTCTTGGACCAAATCTCTCTTTGTTGGTCTCAAACTTCTCCACATGGTTTATTGTGTCATATTACATCAATCTATGCTTGACATTTGGCTTCGGTCAACTTTGAAGCTAGTCGAAACGAAGAAAGACCAAAATGGACGAACTTGGTTAACTTGGATGATTCTTGGACCAAATCTCTCTTTGTTGGTCTCAAACTTCTCCACATGGTTTATTGTGTCATATTACATCAATCTATGCTTGACATTTGGCTTCGGTCAACTTTGAAGCTAGTCGAAACGAAGAAAGACCAAAATGGACGAACTTGGTTAACTTGGATGATTCTTGGACCAAATCTCTCTTTGTTGGTCTCAAACTTCTCCACATGGTTTATTGTGTCATATTACATCAATCTATGCTTGACATTTGGCTTCGGTCAACTTTGAAGCTAGTCGAAACGAAGAAAGACCAAAATGGACGAACTTGGTTAACTTGGATGATTCTTGGACCAAATCTCTCTTTGTTGGTCTCAAACTTCTCCACATGGTTTATTGTGTCATATTACATCAATCTATGCTTGACATTTGGCTTCGGTCAACTTTGAAGCTAGTCGAAACGAAGAAAGACCAAAATGGACGAACTTGGTTAACTTGGATGATTCTTGGACCAAATCTCTCTTTGTTGGTCTCAAACTTCTCCACATGGTTTATTGTGTCATATTACATCAATCTATGCTTGACATTTGGCTTCGGTCAACTTTGAAGCTAGTCGAAACGAAGAAAGACCAAAATGGACGAACTTGGTTAACTTGGATGATTCTTGGACCAAATCTCTCTTTGTTGGTCTCAAACTTCTCCACATGGTTTATTGTGTCATATTACATCAATCTATGCTTGACATTTGGCTTCGGTCAACTTTGAAGCTAGTCGAAACGAAGAAAGACCAAAATGGACGAACTTGGTTAACTTGGATGATTCTTGGACCAAATCTCTCTTTGTTGGTCTCAAACTTCTCCACATGGTTTATTGTGTCATATTACATCAATCTATGCTTGACATTTGGCTTCGGTCAACTTTGAAGCTAGTCGAAACGAAGAAAGACCAAAATGGACGAACTTGGTTAACTTGGATGATTCTTGGACCAAATCTCTCTTTGTTGGTCTCAAACTTCTCCACATGGTTTATTGTGTCATATTACATCAATCTATGCTTGACATTTGGCTTCGGTCAACTTTGAAGCTAGTCGAAACGAAGAAAGACCAAAATGGACGAACTTGGTTAACTTGGATGATTCTTGGACCAAATCTCTCTTTGTTGGTCTCAAACTTCTCCACATGGTTTATTGTGTCATATTACATCAATCTATGCTTGACATTTGGCTTCGGTCAACTTTGAAGCTAGTCGAAACGAAGAAAGACCAAAATGGACGAACTTGGTTAACTTGGATGATTCTTGGACCAAATCTCTCTTTGTTGGTCTCAAACTTCTCCACATGGTTTATTGTGTCATATTACATCAATCTATGCTTGACATTTGGCTTCGGTCAACTTTGAAGCTAGTCGAAACGAAGAAAGACCAAAATGGACGAACTTGGTTAACTTGGATGATTCTTGGACCAAATCTCTCTTTGTTGGTCTCAAACTTCTCCACATGGTTTATTGTGTCATATTACATCAATCTATGCTTGACATTTGGCTTCGGTCAACTTTGAAGCTAGTCGAAACGAAGAAAGACCAAAATGGACGAACTTGGTTAACTTGGATGATTCTTGGACCAAATCTCTCTTTGTTGGTCTCAAACTTCTCCACATGGTTTATTGTGTCATATTACATCAATCTATGCTTGACATTTGGCTTCGGTCAACTTTGAAGCTAGTCGAAACGAAGAAAGACCAAAATGGACGAACTTGGTTAACTTGGATGATTCTTGGACCAAATCTCTCTTTGTTGGTCTCAAACTTCTCCACATGGTTTATTGTGTCATATTACATCAATCTATGCTTGACATTTGGCTTCGGTCAACTTTGAAGCTAGTCGAAACGAAGAAAGACCAAAATGGACGAACTTGGTTAACTTGGATGATTCTTGGACCAAATCTCTCTTTGTTGGTCTCAAACTTCTCCACATGGTTTATTGTGTCATATTACATCAATCTATGCTTGACATTTGGCTTCGGTCAACTTTGAAGCTAGTCGAAACGAAGAAAGACCAAAATGGACGAACTTGGTTAACTTGGATGATTCTTGGACCAAATCTCTCTTTGTTGGTCTCAAACTTCTCCACATGGTTTATTGTGTCATATTACATCAATCTATGCTTGACATTTGGCTTCGGTCAACTTTGAAGCTAGTCGAAACGAAGAAAGACCAAAATGGACGAACTTGGTTAACTTGGATGATTCTTGGACCAAATCTCTCTTTGTTGGTCTCAAACTTCTCCACATGGTTTATTGTGTCATATTACATCAATCTATGCTTGACATTTGGCTTCGGTCAACTTTGAAGCTAGTCGAAACGAAGAAAGACCAAAATGGACGAACTTGGTTAACTTGGATGATTCTTGGACCAAATCTCTCTTTGTTGGTCTCAAACTTCTCCACATGGTTTATTGTGTCATATTACATCAATCTATGCTTGACATTTGGCTTCGGTCAACTTTGAAGCTAGTCGAAACGAAGAAAGACCAAAATGGACGAACTTGGTTAACTTGGATGATTCTTGGACCAAATCTCTCTTTGTTGGTCTCAAACTTCTCCACATGGTTTATTGTGTCATATTACATCAATCTATGCTTGACATTTGGCTTCGGTCAACTTTGAAGCTAGTCGAAACGAAGAAAGACCAAAATGGACGAACTTGGTTAACTTGGATGATTCTTGGACCAAATCTCTCTTTGTTGGTCTCAAACTTCTCCACATGGTTTATTGTGTCATATTACATCAATCTATGCTTGACATTTGGCTTCGGTCAACTTTGAAGCTAGTCGAAACGAAGAAAGACCAAAATGGACGAACTTGGTTAACTTGGATGATTCTTGGACCAAATCTCTCTTTGTTGGTCTCAAACTTCTCCACATGGTTTATTGTGTCATATTACATCAATCTATGCTTGACATTTGGCTTCGGTCAACTTTGAAGCTAGTCGAAACGAAGAAAGACCAAAATGGACGAACTTGGTTAACTTGGATGATTCTTGGACCAAATCTCTCTTTGTTGGTCTCAAACTTCTCCACATGGTTTATTGTGTCATATTACATCAATCTATGCTTGACATTTGGCTTCGGTCAACTTTGAAGCTAGTCGAAACGAAGAAAGACCAAAATGGACGAACTTGGTTAACTTGGATGATTCTTGGACCAAATCTCTCTTTGTTGGTCTCAAACTTCTCCACATGGTTTATTGTGTCATATTACATCAATCTATGCTTGACATTTGGCTTCGGTCAACTTTGAAGCTAGTCGAAACGAAGAAAGACCAAAATGGACGAACTTGGTTAACTTGGATGATTCTTGGACCAAATCTCTCTTTGTTGGTCTCAAACTTCTCCACATGGTTTATTGTGTCATATTACATCAATCTATGCTTGACATTTGGCTTCGGTCAACTTTGAAGCTAGTCGAAACGAAGAAAGACCAAAATGGACGAACTTGGTTAACTTGGATGATTCTTGGACAAATCTCTCTTTGTTGGTCTCAAACTTCTCCACATGGTTTATTGTGTCATATTACATCAATCTATGCTTGACATTTGGCTTCGGTCAACTTTGAAGCTAGTCGAAACGAAGAAAGACCAAAATGGACGAACTTGGTTAACTTGGATGATTCTTGGACCAAATCTCTCTTTGTTGGTCTCAAACTTCTCCACATGGTTTATTGTGTCATATTACATCAATCTATGCTTGACATTTGGCTTCGGTCAACTTTGAAGCTAGTCGAAACGAAGAAAGACCAAAATGGACGAACTTGGTTAACTTGGATGATCTTGGACCAAATCTCTCTTTGTTGGTCTCAAACTTCTCCACATGGTTTATTGTGTCATATTACATCAATCTATGCTTGACATTTGGCTTCGGTCAACTTTGAAGCTAGTCGAAACGAAGAAAGACCAAAATGGACGAACTTGGTTAACTTGGATGATTCTTGGACCAAATCTCTCTTTGTTGGTCTCAAACTTCTCCACATGGTTTATTGTGTCATATTACATCAATCTATGCTTGACATTTGGCTTCGGTCAACTTTGAAGCTAGTCGAAACGAAGAAAGACCAAAATGGACGAACTTGGTTAACTTGGATGATTCTTGGACCAAATCTCTCTTTGTTGGTCTCAAACTTCTCCACATGGTTTATTGTGTCATATTACATCAATCTATGCTTGACATTTGGCTTCGGTCAACTTTGAAGCTAGTCGAAACGAAGAAAGACCAAAATGGACGAACTTGGTTAACTTGGATGATTCTTGGACCAAATCTCTCTTTGTTGGTCTCAAACTTCTCCACATGGTTTATTGTGTCATATTACATCAATCTATGCTTGACATTTGGCTTCGGTCAACTTTGAAGCTAGTCGAAACGAAGAAAGACCAAAATGGACGAACTTGGTTAACTTGGATGATTCTTGGACCAAATCTCTCTTTGTTGGTCTCAAACTTCTCCACATGGTTTATTGTGTCATATTACATCAATCTATGCTTGACATTTGGCTTCGGTCAACTTTGAAGCTAGTCGAAACGAAGAAAGACCAAAATGGACGAACTTGGTTAACTTGGATGATTCTTGGACCAAATCTCTCTTTGTTGGTCTCAAACTCTCCACATGGTTTATTGTGTCATATTACATCAATCTATGCTTGACATTTGGCTTCGGTCAACTTTGAAGCTAGTCGAAACGAAGAAAGACCAAAATGGACGAACTTGGTTAACTTGGATGATCTTGGACTAAATCTCTCTTTGTTGGTCTCAAACTTCTCCACATGGTTTATTGTGTCATATTACATCAATCTATGCTTGACATTTGGCTTCGATCAACTTTGAAGCTAGTCGAAACGAAGAAAGAGAAAATGGACGAACTTGGTTAACTTGGATGATTCTTGGACCAAATCTCTCTTTGTTTGTCTCAAACTTCTCCACATGGTTTATTGTGTCATATTACATCAATCTATGCTTGACATTTGGCTTCGATCAACTTTGAAGCTAGTCGAAAGAAGAAAGACAAAATGGACAAATATGAACTTGGTTAACTTGGATGATCCTTGGACCAAATCTCTCTTTGTTGGTCTCAAATTCTCCACATGGTTTATTGTGTCATATTACATCAATGTATGCTTGACATTTGTCTTCGATCAACTTTGAAGCTAGTCGAAACGAAAAGAAAGACCAAAATGGACGAACTTGGCCAACTTGGATGATTCTTGGACCAAAATCTCTCTTTGTTGGTCTCAAACTTCTCCACATGGTTTATTGTGTCATATTACATCAATCTTATGCTTGACATTTGTCTTCGGTCAACTTTGAAGCTAGTCGAAACGAAGAAAGACCAAAATGGACGAACTTGGTTAACTTGGATGATTCCTTGGACTAAATCTCTCTTTGTTGGTCTCAAACTCCTCCACATGGTTTATTGTGTCATATTACATCAATCTATGCTTGACATTTGGCTTCGGTCAACTTTGAAGCTAGTCGAAACGAAGAAAGAAACCAAAATGGACGAACTTGGTTAACTTGGATGATCCTTGGACCAAATCTCTCTTTGTTGGTCTCAAACTCCTCCACATGGTTTATTGTGTCATATTACATCAATGTTATGCTTGACATTTGTCTTTCATCAACTTTCGGTTAGTCTGAGCAAAGTCACTCGCGAAAAGACCAAGTAACTCTCCAAAAAATGGCAGACCACCGAACTTGGTTAACTTGGATGATTCTTGGACCAAATCTCTCTTTGTTGGTCTCAAACTCCTCCACATGGTTTATTGTGTCATATTACATCAATCTATGCTTGACATTTGGTTTCGGTCAACTTTGAAGCTAGTCGAAACGAAGAAAGACCAAAATGGACGAACTTGGTTAACTTGGATGATCTTGGACCTAAATCTCTCTTTGTTGGTCTCAAACTCCTACATGGTTTATTGTGTCATATTACATCAATGTATGCTTGACATTTGTCTTCGATCAACTTTGAAGCTAGTCGAAACGAAGAAAGACCAAAATGGACGAACTTGGTTAACTTGGATGATCTTGGACTAAATCTCTCTTTGTTGGTCTCAAACTCTCCACATGGTTTATTGTGTCATATTACATCAATGTATGCTTGACATTTGGTTTCGATCAACTTTGAAGCTAGTCGAAACGAAGAAGAAAGACCAAAATGGACGAACTTGGTTAACTTGGATGATTCTTGGACCAAATCTCTCTTTGTTGGTCTCAACTTCTCCACATGGTTTATTGTGTCATATTACATCAATCTATGCTTGACATTTGGCTTCGGTCAACTTTGAAGCTAGTCGAAACGAAGAAAGACCAAAATGGACGAACTTGGTTAACTTGGATGTTCCTTGGACTAAATCTCTCTTTGTTGGTCTCAAACTCTCCACATGGTTTATTGTGTCATATTACATCAATGTATGCTTGACATTTGGCTTTCGGTCAACTTTGAAGCTAGTCGAAACGAAGAAAGACCAAAATGGAACTTAACTTGGTTAAACTTGGATGATCTTGGACAAATCTCTCTTTGTTGGTCTCAAACTTCTCCACATGGTTTATTGTGTCATATTACATCAATGTATGCTTGACATTTGGCTTCGGTTAACTTTGAAGCTAGTCGAAACGAAGAAAGACCAAAATGGACGAACTTGGTTAACTTGGATGATCCTGGACTAAATCTCTCTTTGTTTGGTCTCAAACTCCTCCACATGGTTTATTGTGTCATATTACATCAATGTATGCTTGACATTTGTCTTTCGATCAACTTTGAAGCTAGTCGAAAAGAAGAAAGACCAAAATGGACGAACTTGGTTTAACTTGGATGATCCTTGGACTAAATCTCTCTTTGTTGGTCTCAAACTCCTCCACATGGTTTATTGTGTCATATTACATCAATGTATGCTTGACATTTGTCTTCGATCAACTTTGAAGCTCTAGTCGAAAGACGTCAACGAGAAAGAACAAAATGGACGAACTTGGCCAACTTGGATGATTCTTGGACCAAATCTCTCTTTGTTTGTCTCCAACTTCTCCACATGGTTTATTGTGTCATATTACATCAATCTATGCTTGACATTTGGCTTCGGTCAACTTTGAAGCTAGTCGAAACGAAGAAAGACCAAAATGGACGAACTTGGTTAACTTGGAATTCTTGGACCAAATCTCTCTTTGTTTGTCTCAAAACTTCTCCACATGGTTTATTGTGTCATATTACATCAATGTATGCTTGACATTTGTCTTCGATCAACTTTGAAGCTAGTCGAAACGAAGAAAGACCAAATGGGACGAACTTGGTTAACTTGGATGATCCTTGGATAAATCTCTCTTTGTTGGTCTCAAATTCTCCACATGGTTTATTGTGTCATATTACATCAATGTATGCTTGACATTTGTCTTTCGATCAACTTTGAAGCTAGTCGAAACGAAGAAAGACCAAAATGGACGAACTTGGCCAACTTGGATGATTCTTGGACCAAATCTCTCTTTGTTTGTCTCAAACTTCTCCACATGGTTTATTGTGTCATATTACATCAATCTATGCTTGACATTTGGCTTCGGTCAACTTTGAAGCTTAGTCGAAACGAAGAAAGACCAAAATGGACGAACTTGGTTAACTTGGATGTTCTTGGACTAAATCTCTCTTTGTTGGTCTCAAAACTTCCTCCACATGGTTTATTGTGTCATATTACATCAATGTATGCTTGACATTTGGCTTCGGTCAACTTTGAAGCTAGTCGAAACGAAGAAAGAAAGACCAAAATGGAAACTTGGTTAACTTGGATGATTCTTGGACAAATCTCTCTTTGTTGGTCTCAAACTCTCCACATGGTTTATTGTGTCATATTACATCAATGTATGCTTGACATTTGTCTTCGGTCAACTTTGAAGCTAGTCGAAACGAGAAAGACCAAAATGGACGAACTTGGTTAATTGGATGATCTTGGACCAAATCTCTCTTTGTTGGTCTCAAACTTCTCCACATGGTTTATTGTGTCATATTACATCAATGTATGCTTGACATTTGTCTTCGATCAACTTTGAAGCTAGTCGAAACGAAGAAGAAAGACCAAATGGACGAACTTGGCCAACTTGGATGATTCTTGGACCAAATCTCTCTTTGTTTGTCTCCAACTTCTCCACATGGTTTATTGTGTCATATTACATCAATCTATGCTTGACATTTGGCTCGGTCAACTTTGAAGCTTAGTCGAAACGAAGAAAGATCAAAATGGACGAACTTGGTTAATTGGATGATTCCTTGGACTAAATCTCTCTTTGTTGGTCTCAAACTCTCCACATGGTTTATTGTGTCATATTACATCAATGTATGCTTGACATTTGGCTTCGGTCAACTTTGAAGCTAGTCGAAACGAAGAAAGACCAAAATGGACGAACTTGGTTAACTTGGATGATTCTTGGACCAAATCTCTCTTTGTTGGTCTCAAACTTCTCCACATGGTTTATTGTGTCATATTACATCAATCTATGCTTGACATTTGTCTTCGGTCAACTTTGAAGCTAGTCGAAACGAAGAAAGACCAAAATGGACGAACTTGGTTAACTTGGATGATCCTTGGACCAAATCTCTCTTTGTTGGTCTCAAACTCCTCCACATGGTTTATTGTGTCATATTTACATCAATGTATGCTTGACATTTGGCTTCGATCAACTTTGAAGCTAGTCGAAACGAAGAAAGACCAAAATGGACGAACTTGGTTAACTTGGATGATCCTTGGACTAAATCTCTCTTTGTTGGTCTCAAAACTCCTCCACATGGTTTATTGTGTCATATTACATCAATGTATGCTTGACATTTGTCTTCGATCAACTTTGAAGCTAGTCGAAACGAAGAAAGACCAAAATGGACGAACTTGGCCAACTTGGATGATTCTTGGACCAAATCTCTCTTTGTTTGTCTCCAACTTCTCCACATGGTTTATTGTGTCATATTACATCAATCTATGCTTGACATTTGGCTTCGGTCAAACTTTGAAGCTTAGTCGAAACGAAGAAAGACCAAAATGGACGAACTTGGTAACTTGGATGATTCCTTGGACTAAATCTCTTTTGTTTGGTCTCAAACTCCACACATGGTTTATTGTGTCATATTACATCAATGTATGCTTGACATTTGGCTTCGGTCAACTTTGAAGCTAGTCGAACGAAAAAAAAGACCAAAATGGACGAACTTGGTTAACTTGGATGATCCTTGGACTAAATCTCTCTTTGTTGGTCTCAACTCCTCCACATGGTTTATTGTGTCATATTACATCAATCTATGCTTGACATTTGTCTTCGATCAACTTTGAAGCTAGTCGAATCGAAAGAAGAAAGACCAAAATGGACGAACTTGGTTAACTTGGATGATTCTTGGACTAAATCTCTCTTTGTTGGTCTCAAACTCCTCCACATGGTTTATTTTGTCATATTACATCAATGTATGCTTGACATTTGTCTTTCGCTCAACTTTGAAGCTTGTCGAAACGAGAAAGACCAAAATGGACAAATTGGTTAACTTGGATGATCTTTGGACTAAATCTCTCTTTGTTGGTCTCAAACTCCTCCACATGGTTATTGTGTCATATTACATCAATGTATGCTTGGACATTTGGCTTCGATCAACTTTGAAGCTAGTCGAAACGAAGAAAGACCAAAATGGACGAAACTTGGTTAACTTGGATGATTCTTGGACTAAATCTCTCTTTGTTGTCTCAAACTTCTCCACATGGTTTATTGTGTCATATTACATCAATCTATGCTTGACATTTGGCTTCGATCAACTTTGAAGCTTAGTCGAAACGAAGAAAGACCAAAATGGACGAACTTGGTTAACTTGGATGATTCTTGGACAAATCTCTCTTTGTTGGTCTCAAACTCTCACATGGTTTATTGTGTCATATTACATCAATCTATGCTTGACATTTGGCTTCGGTCAACTTTGAAGCTAGTCGAAAAGAAGAAAGACCAAAATGGACGAACTTGGCCAACTTGGATGATTCTTGGACCAAATCTCTCTTTGTTGGTCTCAACTTCTCCACATGGTTTATTGTGTCATATTACATCAATCTATGCTTGACATTTGGCTTTCGGTCAACTTTGAAGCTAGTCGAAA
>JAKRYI020000229.1:0-35683 GCA_022379115.2 Bauhinia variegata | reverse complement strand
CAATGATCATCCAAGTTAACCAAGTTCGTCCATTTTGTTCTTTCTTTCATTCGACTAGCTTCAAAGTTGAATGGAAAAGACAAATGTCAACATACATTGATGTAATATGACACATAAACCATGTGGAGGAGTTTGAGACCAACAAGAGAGATTAGTCCATGATCATCCAAGTTAACCAAGTTCTCCATTTGGTCTTTCTTCGTTTCGACTAGCTTCAAGTTGAAACCGAAGCAAATGTCAAGCATAGATTGATGTAATATGACACAATAAACCATGGAGAGTTTGAGACCAACAAAGAGAGATTTAGTCCAAGGATCATCCAAGTTAACCAAGTTCGTCCATTTTGGTCTTTCTTCGTTTCGACTAGCTTCAAATTGACCGAAGCCAAATGTCAAGCATAGATTGATGTAATATGACACAATAAACCATGTGGAGATTTTTGAGACCAACAAAGAGAGATTTGGTCCAAGGATCATCCAAGTAACCAAGTTCGTCCATTTGGTCTTTCTTCGTTTCGACTAGCTTCAAGTTGACCGAAGCCAAATGCAAGCATAGATTGATGTAATATGACACAATAACATGTGGAGAGTTGGAGACAACAAAGAGAGATTTGGTCCAAGATCATCCAGTTGGCCAAGTTCGTCCATTTGGTCTTTCTTCGTTTGACTAGCTTCAAAGTTGATCGAAGACAAATGTCAAGCATACATTGATGTAATATGACACAATAAACCATGTGGAGGAGTTTTGAGACCAACAAAGAGAGATTTAGTCCAAGGATCATCCAAGTTAACCAAGTTCGTCCCATTTTGGTCTTTCTTCGTTTCGACTAGCTTCAAATTGATCGAAGCCAAATGTCAAGCTAGATTGATGTAATATGACACAAAAACCATGTGGAGGAGTTTGAGACCAACAAAGAGAGATTTAGTCCAAGGATCATCCAAGTTAACCAAGTTCGTCCATTTTGTCTTTCTTCGTTCGACTAGCTCAAAGTTGACCAAACCAAATGTCAAGCATACATTGATGTAATATGACACAATAAACCATGTGAGAAGTTGAGACCAACAAAGAGAGATTTGGTCCCAAGTTGGCCAACGGTTCGTCCATTTGGTTTTCTTCGTTTCGACTAGCTTCAAAGTTGAAGAAGCCAAATGTCAAGCATAGATTGATGTAATATGACACAATAAACCATGTGGAAGAAGTTGGAGACAAACAAAGAGAGATTTGGTCCAAGTATCATCCAGTTAACCAAGTTCTCCATTTTGGTCTTTCTTCGTCGACTAGCTTCAAAGTGATCGAAACAAATTCAAGCATACATTGATGTAATATGACACAATAAACCATGTGGAGGATTGAGACCAACAAAGAGAGATTTGGTCCAAGATCATCCAAGTTAACCAAGTTCGTCCATTTTGGTCTTTCTTCGTTTCGACTAGCTTCAAAGTTGATCGAAGCCAAATGTCAAGCATACATTGATGTAATATGACACAATAAACCATGTGGAGGAGTTTGAGACCAACAAAGAGAGATTTAGTCCAAGGATCATCCAAGTTAACCAAGTTCGTCCATTTTGGTCTTTCTTCGTTTCGACTAGCTTCAAAGTTGATCGAAGACAAATGTCAAGCATACATTGATGTAATATGACACAATAAACCATGTGGAGGAGTTTGAGACCAACAAAGAGAGATTTAGTCCAAGGATCATCCAAGTTAACCAAGTTCGTCCATTTTGTCTTTCTTCGTTTCGACTAGCTTCAAAGTTGATCGAAGACAAATGTCAAGCATAGATTGATGTAATATGACACAATAAACCATGTGGAGAGTTTGAGACCAACAAAGAGAGATTTAGTCCAAGATCATCCAAGTTAACCAAGTTCGTCCATTTTGGTCTTTCTTCGTTTCGACTAGCTTCAAAGTTGACCGAAGCCAAATGTCAAGCATACATTGATGTAATATGACACAATAAACCATGTGGAGGAGTTTGAGACCAACAAAGAGAGATTTAGTCCAAGGATCATCCAAGTTAACCAAGTTCGTCCATTTTGGTCTTTCTTCGTTTCGACTAGCTTCAAAGTTGACCGAAGCCAAATGTCAAGCATAGATTGATGTAATATGACACAATAAACCATGTGGAGAGTTTGAGACCAACAAAGAGAGATTTGGTCCAAGATCATCCAAGTTAACCAAGTTCGTCCATTTTGGTCTTTCTTCGTTTCGACTAGCTTCAAAGTTGACCGAAGCCAAATGTCAAGCATAGATTGATGTAATATGACACAATAAACCATGTGGAGGAGTTTGAGACCAACAAAGAGAGATTTAGTCCAAGAATCATCCAAGTTAACCAAGTTCGTCCATTTTGGTCTTTCTTCGTTTCGACTAGCTTCAAAGTTGACCGAAGCCAAATGTCAAGCATAGATTGATGTAATATGACACAATAAACCATGTGGAGAAGTTTGAGACCAACAAAGAGAGATTTAGTCCAAGATCATCCAAGTTAACCAAGTTCGTCCATTTTGGTCTTTCTTCGTTTCGACTAGCTTCAAAGTTGACCGAAGCCAAATGTCAAGCATAGATTGATGTAATATGACACAATAAACCATGTGGAGAAGTTTGAGACCAACAAAGAGAGATTTGGTCCAAGAATCATCCAAGTTAACCAAGTTCGTCCATTTTGGTCTTTCTTCGTTTCGACTAGCTTCAAAGTTGATCGAAGACAAATGTCAAGCATACATTGATGTAATATGACACAATAAACCATGTGGAGGAGTTTGAGACCAACAAAGAGAGATTTGGTCCAAGAATCATCCAAGTTAACCAAGTTCGTCCATTTTGGTCTTTCTTCGTTTCGACTAGCTTCAAAGTTACCGAAGCCAAATGTCAAGCATAGATTGATGTAATATGACACAATAAACCATGTGGAGGAGTTTGAGACCAACAAAGAGAGATTTAGTCCAAGATCATCCAAGTTAACCAAGTTCGTCCATTTTGGTCTTTCTTCGTTTCGACTAGCTTCAAAGTTGACCGAAGCCAAATGTCAAGCATAGATTGATGTAATATGACACAATAAACCATGTGGAGAAGTTTGAGACCAACAAAGAGAGATTTGGTCCAAGATCATCCAAGTTAACCAAGTTCGTCCATTTTGGTCTTTCTTCGTTTCGACTAGCTTCAAAGTTGACCGAAGCCAAATGTCAAGCATAGATTGATGTAATATGACACAATAAACCATGTGGAGAAGTTTGAGACCAACAAAGAGAGATTTGGTCCAAGAATCATCCAAGTTAACCAAGTTCGTCCATTTTGGTCTTTCTTCGTTTCGACTAGCTTCAAAGTTGACCGAAGCCAAATGTCAAGCATACATTGATGTAATATGACACAATAAACCATGTGGAGAAGTTTGAGACCAACAAAGAGAGATTTAGTCCAAGATCATCCAAGTTAACCAAGTTCGTCCATTTTGGTCTTTCTTCGTTTCGACTAGCTTCAAAGTTGACCGAAGCCAAATGTCAAGCATAGATTGATGTAATATGACACAATAAACCATGTGGAGGAGTTTGAGACCAACAAAGAGAGATTTGGTCCAAGGATCATCCAAGTTAACCAAGTTCGTCCATTTTGGTCTTTCTTCGTTTCGACTAGCTTCAAAGTTGACCGAAGCCAAATGTCAAGCATAGATTGATGTAATATGACACAATAAACCATGTGGAGAAGTTTGAGACCAACAAAGAGAGATTTGTCCAAGAATCATCCAAGCCAAGTTCGTCCATTTTGGTCTTTCTTCGTTTCGACTAGCTTCAAAGTTGACCGAAGCCAAATGTCAAGCATAGATTGATGTAATATGACACAATAAACCATGTGGAGAAGTTTGAGACCAACAAAGAGAGATTTGGTCCAAGAATCATCCAAGTTAACCAAGTTCGTCCATTTTGGTCTTTCTTCGTTTCGACTAGCTTCAAAGTTGATCGAAGCCAAATGTCAAGCATACATTGATGTAATATGACACAATAAACCATGTGGAGAAGTTTGAGACCAACAAAGAGAGATTTAGTCCAAGAATCATCCAAGTTAACCAAGTTCGTCCATTTTGGTCTTTCTTCGTTTCGACTAGCTTCAAAGTTGACCGAAGCCAAATGTCAAGCATAGATTGATGTAATATGACACAATAAACCATGTGGAGAAGTTTGAGACCAACAAAGAGAGATTTGGTCCAAGAATCATCCAAGTTAACCAAGTTCGTCCATTTTGGTCTTTCTTCGTTTCGACTAGCTTCAAAGTTGACCGAAGCCAAATGTCAAGCATAGATTGATGTAATATGACACAATAAACCATGTGGAGAAGTTTGAGACCAACAAAGAGAGATTTGGTCCAAGAATCATCCAAGTTAACCAAGTTCGTCCATTTTGGTCTTTCTTCGTTTCGACTAGCTTCAAAGTTGACCGAAGCCAAATGTCAAGCATAGATTGATGTAATATGACACAATAAACCATGTGGAGGAGTTTGAGACCAACAAAGAGAGATTTGGTCCAAGAATCATCCAAGTTAACCAAGTTCGTCCATTTTGGTCTTTCTTCGTTTCGACTAGCTTCAAAGTTGACCGAAGCCAAATGTCAAGCATAGATTGATGTAATATGACACAATAAACCATGTGGAGAAGTTTGAGACCAACAAAGAGAGATTTGGTCCAAGAATCATCCAAGTTAACCAAGTTCGTCCATTTTGGTCTTTCTTCGTTTCGACTAGCTTCAAAGTTGACCGAAGCCAAATGTCAAGCATAGATTGATGTAATATGACACAATAAACCATGTGGAGAAGTTTGAGACCAACAAAGAGAGATTTATCATCCAAGTTAACCAAGTTCGTCCATTTTGGTCTTTCTTCGTTTCGACTAGCTTCAAAGTTGACCGAAGCCAAATGTCAAGCATAGATTGATGTAATATGACACAATAAACCATGTGGAGAAGTTTGAGACCAACAAAGAGAGATTTGGTCCAAGAATCATCCAAGTTAACCAAGTTCGTCCATTTTGGTCTTTCTTCGTTTCGACTAGCTTCAAAGTTGACCGAAGCCAAATGTCAAGCATAGATTGATGTAATATGACACAATAAACCATGTGGAGAAGTTTGAGACCAACAAAGAGAGATTTGGTCCAAGAATCATCCAAGTTAACCAAGTTCGTCCATTTTGGTCTTTCTTCGTTTCGACTAGCTTCAAAGTTGACCGAAGCCAAATGTCAAGCATAGATTGATGTAATATGACACAATAAACCATGTGGAGAAGTTTGAGACCAACAAAGAGAGATTTGGTCCAAGAATCATCCAAGTTAACCAAGTTCGTCCATTTTGGTCTTTCTTCGTTTCGACTAGCTTCAAAGTTGACCGAAGCCAAATGTCAAGCATAGATTGATGTAATATGACACAATAAACCATGTGGAGAAGTTTGAGACCAACAAAGAGAGATTTGGTCCAAGAATCATCCAAGTTAACCAAGTTCGTCCATTTTGGTCTTTCTTCGTTTCGACTAGCTTCAAAGTTGACCGAAGCCAAATGTCAAGCATAGATTGATGTAATATGACACAATAAACCATGTGGAGAAGTTTGAGACCAACAAAGAGAGATTTGGTCCAAGAATCATCCAAGTTAACCAAGTTCGTCCATTTTGGTCTTTCTTCGTTTCGACTAGCTTCAAAGTTGACCGAAGCCAAATGTCAAGCATAGATTGATGTAATATGACACAATAAACCATGTGGAGAAGTTTGAGACCAACAAAGAGAGATTTGGTCCAAGAATCATCCAAGTTAACCAAGTTCGTCCATTTTGGTCTTTCTTCGTTTCGACTAGCTTCAAAGTTGACCGAAGCCAAATGTCAAGCATAGATTGATGTAATATGACACAATAAACCATGTGGAGAAGTTTGAGACCAACAAAGAGAGATTTGGTCCAAGAATCATCCAAGTTAACCAAGTTCGTCCATTTTGGTCTTTCTTCGTTTCGACTAGCTTCAAAGTTGACCGAAGCCAAATGTCAAGCATAGATTGATGTAATATGACACAATAAACCATGTGGAGAAGTTTGAGACCAACAAAGAGAGATTTGGTCCAAGAATCATCCAAGTTAACCAAGTTCGTCCATTTTGGTCTTTCTTCGTTTCGACTAGCTTCAAAGTTGACCGAAGCCAAATGTCAAGCATAGATTGATGTAATATGACACAATAAACCATGTGGAGAAGTTTGAGACCAACAAAGAGAGATTTGGTCCAAGAATCATCCAAGTTAACCAAGTTCGTCCATTTTGGTCTTTCTTCGTTTCGACTAGCTTCAAAGTTGACCGAAGCCAAATGTCAAGCATAGATTGATGTAATATGACACAATAAACCATGTGGAGAAGTTTGAGACCAACAAAGAGAGATTTGGTCCAAGAATCATCCAAGTTAACCAAGTTCGTCCATTTTGGTCTTTCTTCGTTTCGACTAGCTTCAAAGTTGACCGAAGCCAAATGTCAAGCATAGATTGATGTAATATGACACAATAAACCATGTGGAGAAGTTTGAGACCAACAAAGAGAGATTTGGTCCAAGAATCATCCAAGTTAACCAAGTTCGTCCATTTTGGTCTTTCTTCGTTTCGACTAGCTTCAAAGTTGACCGAAGCCAAATGTCAAGCATAGATTGATGTAATATGACACAATAAACCATGTGGAGAAGTTTGAGACCAACAAAGAGAGATTTGGTCCAAGAATCATCCAAGTTAACCAAGTTCGTCCATTTTGGTCTTTCTTCGTTTCGACTAGCTTCAAAGTTGACCGAAGCCAAATGTCAAGCATAGATTGATGTAATATGACACAATAAACCATGTGGAGAAGTTTGAGACCAACAAAGAGAGATTTGGTCCAAGAATCATCCAAGTTAACCAAGTTCGTCCATTTTGGTCTTTCTTCGTTTCGACTAGCTTCAAAGTTGACCGAAGCCAAATGTCAAGCATAGATTGATGTAATATGACACAATAAACCATGTGGAGAAGTTTGAGACCAACAAAGAGAGATTTGGTCCAAGAATCATCCAAGTTAACCAAGTTCGTCCATTTTGGTCTTTCTTCGTTTCGACTAGCTTCAAAGTTGACCGAAGCCAAATGTCAAGCATAGATTGATGTAATATGACACAATAAACCATGTGGAGAAGTTTGAGACCAACAAAGAGAGATTTGGTCCAAGAATCATCCAAGTTAACCAAGTTCGTCCATTTTGGTCTTTCTTCGTTTCGACTAGCTTCAAAGTTGACCGAAGCCAAATGTCAAGCATAGATTGATGTAATATGACACAATAAACCATGTGGAGAAGTTTGAGACCAACAAAGAGAGATTTGGTCCAAGAATCATCCAAGTTAACCAAGTTCGTCCATTTTGGTCTTTCTTCGTTTCGACTAGCTTCAAAGTTGACCGAAGCCAAATGTCAAGCATAGATTGATGTAATATGACACAATAAACCATGTGGAGAAGTTTGAGACCAACAAAGAGAGATTTGGTCCAAGAATCATCCAAGTTAACCAAGTTCGTCCATTTTGGTCTTTCTTCGTTTCGACTAGCTTCAAAGTTGACCGAAGCCAAATGTCAAGCATAGATTGATGTAATATGACACAATAAACCATGTGGAGAAGTTTGAGACCAACAAAGAGAGATTTGGTCCAAGAATCATCCAAGTTAACCAAGTTCGTCCATTTTGGTCTTTCTTCGTTTCGACTAGCTTCAAAGTTGACCGAAGCCAAATGTCAAGCATAGATTGATGTAATATGACACAATAAACCATGTGGAGAAGTTTGAGACCAACAAAGAGAGATTTGGTCCAAGAATCATCCAAGTTAACCAAGTTCGTCCATTTTGGTCTTTCTTCGTTTCGACTAGCTTCAAAGTTGACCGAAGCCAAATGTCAAGCATAGATTGATGTAATATGACACAATAAACCATGTGGAGAAGTTTGAGACCAACAAAGAGAGATTTGGTCCAAGAATCATCCAAGTTAACCAAGTTCGTCCATTTTGGTCTTTCTTCGTTTCGACTAGCTTCAAAGTTGACCGAAGCCAAATGTCAAGCATAGATTGATGTAATATGACACAATAAACCATGTGGAGAAGTTTGAGACCAACAAAGAGAGATTTGGTCCAAGAATCATCCAAGTTAACCAAGTTCGTCCATTTTGGTCTTTCTTCGTTTCGACTAGCTTCAAAGTTGACCGAAGCCAAATGTCAAGCATAGATTGATGTAATATGACACAATAAACCATGTGGAGAAGTTTGAGACCAACAAAGAGAGATTTGGTCCAAGAATCATCCAAGTTAACCAAGTTCGTCCATTTTGGTCTTTCTTCGTTTCGACTAGCTTCAAAGTTGACCGAAGCCAAATGTCAAGCATAGATTGATGTAATATGACACAATAAACCATGTGGAGAAGTTTGAGACCAACAAAGAGAGATTTGGTCCAAGAATCATCCAAGTTAACCAAGTTCGTCCATTTTGGTCTTTCTTCGTTTCGACTAGCTTCAAAGTTGACCGAAGCCAAATGTCAAGCATAGATTGATGTAATATGACACAATAAACCATGTGGAGAAGTTTGAGACCAACAAAGAGAGATTTGGTCCAAGAATCATCCAAGTTAACCAAGTTCGTCCATTTTGGTCTTTCTTCGTTTCGACTAGCTTCAAAGTTGACCGAAGCCAAATGTCAAGCATAGATTGATGTAATATGACACAATAAACCATGTGGAGAAGTTTGAGACCAACAAAGAGAGATTTGGTCCAAGAATCATCCAAGTTAACCAAGTTCGTCCATTTTGGTCTTTCTTCGTTTCGACTAGCTTCAAAGTTGACCGAAGCCAAATGTCAAGCATAGATTGATGTAATATGACACAATAAACCATGTGGAGAAGTTTGAGACCAACAAAGAGAGATTTGGTCCAAGAATCATCCAAGTTAACCAAGTTCGTCCATTTTGGTCTTTCTTCGTTTCGACTAGCTTCAAAGTTGACCGAAGCCAAATGTCAAGCATAGATTGATGTAATATGACACAATAAACCATGTGGAGAAGTTTGAGACCAACAAAGAGAGATTTGGTCCAAGAATCATCCAAGTTAACCAAGTTCGTCCATTTTGGTCTTTCTTCGTTTCGACTAGCTTCAAAGTTGACCGAAGCCAAATGTCAAGCATAGATTGATGTAATATGACACAATAAACCATGTGGAGAAGTTTGAGACCAACAAAGAGAGATTTGGTCCAAGAATCATCCAAGTTAACCAAGTTCGTCCATTTTGGTCTTTCTTCGTTTCGACTAGCTTCAAAGTTGACCGAAGCCAAATGTCAAGCATAGATTGATGTAATATGACACAATAAACCATGTGGAGAAGTTTGAGACCAACAAAGAGAGATTTGGTCCAAGAATCATCCAACCAAGTTCGTCCATTTTGGTCTTTCTTCGTTTCGACTAGCTTCAAAGTTGACCGAAGCCAAATGTCAAGCATAGATTGATGTAATATGACACAATAAACCATGTGGAGAAGTTTGAGACCAACAAAGAGAGATTTGGTCCAAGAATCATCCAAGTTAACCAAGTTCGTCCATTTTGGTCTTTCTTCGTTTCGACTAGCTTCAAAGTTGACCGAAGCCAAATGTCAAGCATAGATTGATGTAATATGACACAATAAACCATGTGGAGAAGTTTGAGACCAACAAAGAGAGATTTGGTCCAAGAATCATCCAAGTTAACCAAGTTCGTCCATTTTGGTCTTTCTTCGTTTCGACTAGCTTCAAAGTTGACCGAAGCCAAATGTCAAGCATAGATTGATGTAATATGACACAATAAACCATGTGGAGAAGTTTGAGACCAACAAAGAGAGATTTGGTCCAAGAATCATCCAAGTTAACCAAGTTCGTCCATTTTGGTCTTTCTTCGTTTCGACTAGCTTCAAAGTTGACCGAAGCCAAATGTCAAGCATAGATTGATGTAATATGACACAATAAACCATGTGGAGAAGTTTGAGACCAACAAAGAGAGATTTGGTCCAAGAATCATCCAAGTTAACCAAGTTCGTCCATTTTGGTCTTTCTTCGTTTCGACTAGCTTCAAAGTTGACCGAAGCCAAATGTCAAGCATAGATTGATGTAATATGACACAATAAACCATGTGGAGAAGTTTGAGACCAACAAAGAGAGATTTGGTCCAAGAATCATCCAAGTTAACCAAGTTCGTCCATTTTGGTCTTTCTTCGTTTCGACTAGCTTCAAAGTTGACCGAAGCCAAATGTCAAGCATAGATTGATGTAATATGACACAATAAACCATGTGGAGAAGTTTGAGACCAACAAAGAGAGATTTGGTCCAAGAATCATCCAAGTTAACCAAGTTCGTCCATTTTGGTCTTTCTTCGTTTCGACTAGCTTCAAAGTTGACCGAAGCCAAATGTCAAGCATAGATTGATGTAATATGACACAATAAACCATGTGGAGAAGTTTGAGACCAACAAAGAGAGATTTGGTCCAAGAATCATCCAAGTTAACCAAGTTCGTCCATTTTGGTCTTTCTTCGTTTCGACTAGCTTCAAAGTTGACCGAAGCCAAATGTCAAGCATAGATTGATGTAATATGACACAATAAACCATGTGGAGAAGTTTGAGACCAACAAAGAGAGATTTGGTCCAAGAATCATCCAAGTTAACCAAGTTCGTCCATTTTGGTCTTTCTTCGTTTCGACTAGCTTCAAAGTTGACCGAAGCCAAATGTCAAGCATAGATTGATGTAATATGACACAATAAACCATGTGGAGAAGTTTGAGACCAACAAAGAGAGATTTGGTCCAAGAATCATCCAAGTTAACCAAGTTCGTCCATTTTGGTCTTTCTTCGTTTCGACTAGCTTCAAAGTTGACCGAAGCCAAATGTCAAGCATAGATTGATGTAATATGACACAATAAACCATGTGGAGAAGTTTGAGACCAACAAAGAGAGATTTGGTCCAAGAATCATCCAAGTTAACCAAGTTCGTCCATTTTGGTCTTTCTTCGTTTCGACTAGCTTCAAAGTTGACCGAAGCCAAATGTCAAGCATAGATTGATGTAATATGACACAATAAACCATGTGGAGAAGTTTGAGACCAACAAAGAGAGATTTGGTCCAAGAATCATCCAAGTTAACCAAGTTCGTCCATTTTGGTCTTTCTTCGTTTCGACTAGCTTCAAAGTTGACCGAAGCCAAATGTCAAGCATAGATTGATGTAATATGACACAATAAACCATGTGGAGAAGTTTGAGACCAACAAAGAGAGATTTGGTCCAAGAATCATCCAAGTTAACCAAGTTCGTCCATTTTGGTCTTTCTTCGTTTCGACTAGCTTCAAAGTTGACCGAAGCCAAATGTCAAGCATAGATTGATGTAATATGACACAATAAACCAT
The DNA here is from genome assembly GCA_022379115.2 of Bauhinia variegata. Taxonomy (NCBI): domain Eukaryota; kingdom Viridiplantae; phylum Streptophyta; class Magnoliopsida; order Fabales; family Fabaceae; genus Bauhinia; species Bauhinia variegata. The sequence goes on along the minus strand of JAKRYI020000229.1, from coordinate 24,262 downwards.
GTGGAGAAGTTTGAGACCAACAAAGAGAGATTTGGTCCAAGAATCATCCAAGTTAACCAAGTTCGTCCATTTTGGTCTTTCTTCGTTTCGACTAGCTTCAAAGTTGACCGAAGCCAAATGTCAAGCATAGATTGATGTAATATGACACAATAAACCATGTGGAGAAGTTTGAGACCAACAAAGAGAGATTTGGTCCAAGAATCATCCAAGTTAACCAAGTTCGTCCATTTTGGTCTTTCTTCGTTTCGACTAGCTTCAAAGTTGACCGAAGCCAAATGTCAAGCATAGATTGATGTAATATGACACAATAAACCATGTGGAGAAGTTTGAGACCAACAAAGAGAGATTTGGTCCAAGAATCATCCAAGTTAACCAAGTTCGTCCATTTTGGTCTTTCTTCGTTTCGACTAGCTTCAAAGTTGACCGAAGCCAAATGTCAAGCATAGATTGATGTAATATGACACAATAAACCATGTGGAGAAGTTTGAGACCAACAAAGAGAGATTTGGTCCAAGAATCATCCAAGTTAACCAAGTTCGTCCATTTTGGTCTTTCTTCGTTTCGACTAGCTTCAAAGTTGACCGAAGCCAAATGTCAAGCATAGATTGATGTAATATGACACAATAAACCATGTGGAGAAGTTTGAGACCAACAAAGAGAGATTTGGTCCAAGAATCATCCAAGTTAACCAAGTTCGTCCATTTTGGTCTTTCTTCGTTTCGACTAGCTTCAAAGTTGACCGAAGCCAAATGTCAAGCATAGATTGATGTAATATGACACAATAAACCATGTGGAGAAGTTTGAGACCAACAAAGAGAGATTTGGTCCAAGAATCATCCAAGTTAACCAAGTTCGTCCATTTTGGTCTTTCTTCGTTTCGACTAGCTTCAAAGTTGACCGAAGCCAAATGTCAAGCATAGATTGATGTAATATGACACAATAAACCATGTGGAGAAGTTTGAGACCAACAAAGAGAGATTTGGTCCAAGAATCATCCAAGTTAACCAAGTTCGTCCATTTTGGTCTTTCTTCGTTTCGACTAGCTTCAAAGTTGACCGAAGCCAAATGTCAAGCATAGATTGATGTAATATGACACAATAAACCATGTGGAGAAGTTTGAGACCAACAAAGAGAGATTTGGTCCAAGAATCATCCAAGTTAACCAAGTTCGTCCATTTTGGTCTTTCTTCGTTTCGACTAGCTTCAAAGTTGACCGAAGCCAAATGTCAAGCATAGATTGATGTAATATGACACAATAAACCATGTGGAGAAGTTTGAGACCAACAAAGAGAGATTTGGTCCAAGAATCATCCAAGTTAACCAAGTTCGTCCATTTTGGTCTTTCTTCGTTTCGACTAGCTTCAAAGTTGACCGAAGCCAAATGTCAAGCATAGATTGATGTAATATGACACAATAAACCATGTGGAGAAGTTTGAGACCAACAAAGAGAGATTTGGTCCAAGAATCATCCAAGTTAACCAAGTTCGTCCATTTTGGTCTTTCTTCGTTTCGACTAGCTTCAAAGTTGACCGAAGCCAAATGTCAAGCATAGATTGATGTAATATGACACAATAAACCATGTGGAGAAGTTTGAGACCAACAAAGAGAGATTTGGTCCAAGAATCATCCAAGTTAACCAAGTTCGTCCATTTTGGTCTTTCTTCGTTTCGACTAGCTTCAAAGTTGACCGAAGCCAAATGTCAAGCATAGATTGATGTAATATGACACAATAAACCATGTGGAGAAGTTTGAGACCAACAAAGAGAGATTTGGTCCAAGAATCATCCAAGTTAACCAAGTTCGTCCATTTTGGTCTTTCTTCGTTTCGACTAGCTTCAAAGTTGACCGAAGCCAAATGTCAAGCATAGATTGATGTAATATGACACAATAAACCATGTGGAGAAGTTTGAGACCAACAAAGAGAGATTTGGTCCAAGAATCATCCAAGTTAACCAAGTTCGTCCATTTTGGTCTTTCTTCGTTTCGACTAGCTTCAAAGTTGACCGAAGCCAAATGTCAAGCATAGATTGATGTAATATGACACAATAAACCATGTGGAGAAGTTTGAGACCAACAAAGAGAGATTTGGTCCAAGAATCATCCAAGTTAACCAAGTTCGTCCATTTTGGTCTTTCTTCGTTTCGACTAGCTTCAAAGTTGACCGAAGCCAAATGTCAAGCATAGATTGATGTAATATGACACAATAAACCATGTGGAGAAGTTTGAGACCAACAAAGAGAGATTTGGTCCAAGAATCATCCAAGTTAACCAAGTTCGTCCATTTTGGTCTTTCTTCGTTTCGACTAGCTTCAAAGTTGACCGAAGCCAAATGTCAAGCATAGATTGATGTAATATGACACAATAAACCATGTGGAGAAGTTTGAGACCAACAAAGAGAGATTTGGTCCAAGAATCATCCAAGTTAACCAAGTTCGTCCATTTTGGTCTTTCTTCGTTTCGACTAGCTTCAAAGTTGACCGAAGCCAAATGTCAAGCATAGATTGATGTAATATGACACAATAAACCATGTGGAGAAGTTTGAGACCAACAAAGAGAGATTTGGTCCAAGAATCATCCAAGTTAACCAAGTTCGTCCATTTTGGTCTTTCTTCGTTTCGACTAGCTTCAAAGTTGACCGAAGCCAAATGTCAAGCATAGATTGATGTAATATGACACAATAAACCATGTGGAGAAGTTTGAGACCAACAAAGAGAGATTTGGTCCAAGAATCATCCAAGTTAACCAAGTTCGTCCATTTTGGTCTTTCTTCGTTTCGACTAGCTTCAAAGTTGACCGAAGCCAAATGTCAAGCATAGATTGATGTAATATGACACAATAAACCATGTGGAGAAGTTTGAGACCAACAAAGAGAGATTTGGTCCAAGAATCATCCAAGTTAACCAAGTTCGTCCATTTTGGTCTTTCTTCGTTTCGACTAGCTTCAAAGTTGACCGAAGCCAAATGTCAAGCATAGATTGATGTAATATGACACAATAAACCATGTGGAGAAGTTTGAGACCAACAAAGAGAGATTTGGTCCAAGAATCATCCAAGTTAACCAAGTTCGTCCATTTTGGTCTTTCTTCGTTTCGACTAGCTTCAAAGTTGACCGAAGCCAAATGTCAAGCATAGATTGATGTAATATGACACAATAAACCATGTGGAGAAGTTTGAGACCAACAAAGAGAGATTTGGTCCAAGAATCATCCAAGTTAACCAAGTTCGTCCATTTTGGTCTTTCTTCGTTTCGACTAGCTTCAAAGTTGACCGAAGCCAAATGTCAAGCATAGATTGATGTAATATGACACAATAAACCATGTGGAGAAGTTTGAGACCAACAAAGAGAGATTTGGTCCAAGAATCATCCAACCAAGTTCGTCCATTTTGGTCTTTCTTCGTTTCGACTAGCTTCAAAGTTGACCGAAGCCAAATGTCAAGCATAGATTGATGTAATATGACACAATAAACCATGTGGAGAAGTTTGAGACCAACAAAGAGAGATTTGGTCCAAGAATCATCCAAGTTAACCAAGTTCGTCCATTTTGGTCTTTCTTCGTTTCGACTAGCTTCAAAGTTGACCGAAGCCAAATGTCAAGCATAGATTGATGTAATATGACACAATAAACCATGTGGAGAAGTTTGAGACCAACAAAGAGAGATTTGGTCCAAGAATCATCCAAGTTAACCAAGTTCGTCCATTTTGGTCTTTCTTCGTTTCGACTAGCTTCAAAGTTGACCGAAGCCAAATGTCAAGCATAGATTGATGTAATATGACACAATAAACCATGTGGAGAAGTTTGAGACCAACAAAGAGAGATTTGGTCCAAGAATCATCCAAGTTAACCAAGTTCGTCCATTTTGGTCTTTCTTCGTTTCGACTAGCTTCAAAGTTGACCGAAGCCAAATGTCAAGCATAGATTGATGTAATATGACACAATAAACCATGTGGAGAAGTTTGAGACCAACAAAGAGAGATTTGGTCCAAGAATCATCCAAGTTAACCAAGTTCGTCCATTTTGGTCTTTCTTCGTTTCGACTAGCTTCAAAGTTGACCGAAGCCAAATGTCAAGCATAGATTGATGTAATATGACACAATAAACCATGTGGAGAAGTTTGAGACCAACAAAGAGAGATTTGGTCCAAGAATCATCCAAGTTAACCAAGTTCGTCCATTTTGGTCTTTCTTCGTTTCGACTAGCTTCAAAGTTGACCGAAGCCAAATGTCAAGCATAGATTGATGTAATATGACACAATAAACCATGTGGAGAAGTTTGAGACCAACAAAGAGAGATTTGGTCCAAGAATCATCCAAGTTAACCAAGTTCGTCCATTTTGGTCTTTCTTCGTTTCGACTAGCTTCAAAGTTGACCGAAGCCAAATGTCAAGCATAGATTGATGTAATATGACACAATAAACCATGTGGAGAAGTTTGAGACCAACAAAGAGAGATTTGGTCCAAGAATCATCCAAGTTAACCAAGTTCGTCCATTTTGGTCTTTCTTCGTTTCGACTAGCTTCAAAGTTGACCGAAGCCAAATGTCAAGCATAGATTGATGTAATATGACACAATAAACCATGTGGAGAAGTTTGAGACCAACAAAGAGAGATTTGGTCCAAGAATCATCCAAGTTAACCAAGTTCGTCCATTTTGGTCTTTCTTCGTTTCGACTAGCTTCAAAGTTGACCGAAGCCAAATGTCAAGCATAGATTGATGTAATATGACACAATAAACCATGTGGAGAAGTTTGAGACCAACAAAGAGAGATTTGGTCCAAGAATCATCCAAGTTAACCAAGTTCGTCCATTTTGGTCTTTCTTCGTTTCGACTAGCTTCAAAGTTGACCGAAGCCAAATGTCAAGCATAGATTGATGTAATATGACACAATAAACCATGTGGAGAAGTTTGAGACCAACAAAGAGAGATTTGGTCCAAGAATCATCCAAGTTAACCAAGTTCGTCCATTTTGGTCTTTCTTCGTTTCGACTAGCTTCAAAGTTGACCGAAGCCAAATGTCAAGCATAGATTGATGTAATATGACACAATAAACCATGTGGAGAAGTTTGAGACCAACAAAGAGAGATTTGGTCCAAGAATCATCCAAGTTAACCAAGTTCGTCCATTTTGGTCTTTCTTCGTTTCGACTAGCTTCAAAGTTGACCGAAGCCAAATGTCAAGCATAGATTGATGTAATATGACACAATAAACCATGTGGAGAAGTTTGAGACCAACAAAGAGAGATTTGGTCCAAGAATCATCCAAGTTAACCAAGTTCGTCCATTTTGGTCTTTCTTCGTTTCGACTAGCTTCAAAGTTGACCGAAGCCAAATGTCAAGCATAGATTGATGTAATATGACACAATAAACCATGTGGAGAAGTTTGAGACCAACAAAGAGAGATTTGGTCCAAGAATCATCCAAGTTAACCAAGTTCGTCCATTTTGGTCTTTCTTCGTTTCGACTAGCTTCAAAGTTGACCGAAGCCAAATGTCAAGCATAGATTGATGTAATATGACACAATAAACCATGTGGAGAAGTTTGAGACCAACAAAGAGAGATTTGGTCCAAGAATCATCCACCAAGTTCGTCCATTTTGGTCTTTCTTCGTTTCGACTAGCTTCAAAGTTGACCGAAGCCAAATGTCAAGCATAGATTGATGTAATATGACACAATAAACCATGTGGAGAAGTTTGAGACCAACAAAGAGAGATTTGGTCCAAGAATCATCCAAGTTAACCAAGTTCGTCCATTTTGGTCTTTCTTCGTTTCGACTAGCTTCAAAGTTGACCGAAGCCAAATGTCAAGCATAGATTGATGTAATATGACACAATAAACCATGTGGAGAAGTTTGAGACCAACAAAGAGAGATTTGGTCCAAGAATCATCCAAGTTAACCAAGTTCGTCCATTTTGGTCTTTCTTCGTTTCGACTAGCTTCAAAGTTGACCGAAGCCAAATGTCAAGCATAGATTGATGTAATATGACACAATAAACCATGTGGAGAAGTTTGAGACCAACAAAGAGAGATTTGGTCCAAGAATCATCCAAGTTAACCAAGTTCGTCCATTTTGGTCTTTCTTCGTTTCGACTAGCTTCAAAGTTGACCGAAGCCAAATGTCAAGCATAGATTGATGTAATATGACACAATAAACCATGTGGAGAAGTTTGAGACCAACAAAGAGAGATTTGGTCCAAGAATCATCCAAGTTAACCAAGTTCGTCCATTTTGGTCTTTCTTCGTTTCGACTAGCTTCAAAGTTGACCGAAGCCAAATGTCAAGCATAGATTGATGTAATATGACACAATAAACCATGTGGAGAAGTTTGAGACCAACAAAGAGAGATTTGGTCCAAGAATCATCCAAGTTAACCAAGTTCGTCCATTTTGGTCTTTCTTCGTTTCGACTAGCTTCAAAGTTGACCGAAGCCAAATGTCAAGCATAGATTGATGTAATATGACACAATAAACCATGTGGAGAAGTTTGAGACCAACAAAGAGAGATTTGGTCCAAGAATCATCCAAGTTAACCAAGTTCGTCCATTTTGGTCTTTCTTCGTTTCGACTAGCTTCAAAGTTGACCGAAGCCAAATGTCAAGCATAGATTGATGTAATATGACACAATAAACCATGTGGAGAAGTTTGAGACCAACAAAGAGAGATTTGGTCCAAGAATCATCCAAGTTAACCAAGTTCGTCCATTTTGGTCTTTCTTCGTTTCGACTAGCTTCAAAGTTGACCGAAGCCAAATGTCAAGCATAGATTGATGTAATATGACACAATAAACCATGTGGAGAAGTTTGAGACCAACAAAGAGAGATTTGGTCCAAGTTAACCAAGTTCGTCCATTTTGGTCTTTCTTCGTTTCGACTAGCTTCAAAGTTGACCGAAGCCAAATGTCAAGCATAGATTGATGTAATATGACACAATAAACCATGTGGAGAAGTTTGAGACCAACAAGAGAGATTTGGTCCAAGAATCATCCAAGTTAACCAAGTTCGTCCATTTTGGTCTTTCTTCGTTTCGACTAGCTTCAAAGTTGACCGAAGCCAAATGTCAAGCATAGATTGATGTAATATGACACAATAAACCATGTGGAGAAGTTTGAGACCAACAAAGAGAGATTTGGTCCAAGAATCATCCAAGTTAACCAAGTTCGTCCATTTTGGTCTTTCTTCGTTTCGACTAGCTTCAAAGTTGACCGAAGCCAAATGTCAAGCATAGATTGATGTAATATGACACAATAAACCATGTGGAGAAGTTTGAGACCAACAAAGAGAGATTTGGTCCAAGAATCATCCAAGTTAACCAAGTTCGTCCATTTTGGTCTTTCTTCGTTTCGACTAGCTTCAAAGTTGACCGAAGCCAAATGTCAAGCATAGATTGATGTAATATGACACAATAAACCATGTGGAGAAGTTTGAGACCAACAAAGAGAGATTTGGTCCAAGAATCATCCAAGTTAACCAAGTTCGTCCATTTTGGTCTTTCTTCGTTTCGACTAGCTTCAAAGTTGACCGAAGCCAAATGTCAAGCATAGATTGATGTAATATGACACAATAAACCATGTGGAGAAGTTTGAGACCAACAAAGAGAGATTTGGTCCAAGAATCATCCAAGTTAACCAAGTTCGTCCATTTTGGTCTTTCTTCGTTTCGACTAGCTTCAAAGTTGACCGAAGCCAAATGTCAAGCATAGATTGATGTAATATGACACAATAAACCATGTGGAGAAGTTTGAGACCAACAAAGAGAGATTTGGTCCAAGAATCATCCAAGTTAACCAAGTTCGTCCATTTTGGTCTTTCTTCGTTTCGACTAGCTTCAAAGTTGACCGAAGCCAAATGTCAAGCATAGATTGATGTAATATGACACAATAAACCATGTGGAGAAGTTTGAGACCAACAAAGAGAGATTTGGTCCAAGAATCATCCAAGTTAACCAAGTTCGTCCATTTTGGTCTTTCTTCGTTTCGACTAGCTTCAAAGTTGACCGAAGCCAAATGTCAAGCATAGATTGATGTAATATGACACAATAAACCATGTGGAGAAGTTTGAGACCAACAAAGAGAGATTTGGTCCAAGAATCATCCAAGTTAACCAAGTTCGTCCATTTTGGTCTTTCTTCGTTTCGACTAGCTTCAAAGTTGACCGAAGCCAAATGTCAAGCATAGATTGATGTAATATGACACAATAAACCATGTGGAGAAGTTTGAGACCAACAAAGAGAGATTTGGTCCAAGAATCATCCAAGTTAACCAAGTTCGTCCATTTTGGTCTTTCTTCGTTTCGACTAGCTTCAAAGTTGACCGAAGCCAAATGTCAAGCATAGATTGATGTAATATGACACAATAAACCATGTGGAGAAGTTTGAGACCAACAAAGAGAGATTTGGTCCAAGAATCATCCAAGTTAACCAAGTTCGTCCATTTTGGTCTTTCTTCGTTTCGACTAGCTTCAAAGTTGACCGAAGCCAAATGTCAAGCATAGATTGATGTAATATGACACAATAAACCATGTGGAGAAGTTTGAGACCAACAAAGAGAGATTTGGTCCAAGAATCATCCAAGTTAACCAAGTTCGTCCATTTTGGTCTTTCTTCGTTTCGACTAGCTTCAAAGTTGACCGAAGCCAAATGTCAAGCATAGATTGATGTAATATGACACAATAAACCATGTGGAGAAGTTTGAGACCAACAAAGAGAGATTTGGTCCAAGAATCATCCAAGTTAACCAAGTTCGTCCATTTTGGTCTTTCTTCGTTTCGACTAGCTTCAAAGTTGACCGAAGCCAAATGTCAAGCATAGATTGATGTAATATGACACAATAAACCATGTGGAGAAGTTTGAGACCAACAAAGAGAGATTTGGTCCAAGAATCATCCAAGTTAACCAAGTTCGTCCATTTTGGTCTTTCTTCGTTTCGACTAGCTTCAAAGTTGACCGAAGCCAAATGTCAAGCATAGATTGATGTAATATGACACAATAAACCATGTGGAGAAGTTTGAGACCAACAAAGAGAGATTTGGTCCAAGAATCATCCAAGTTAACCAAGTTCGTCCATTTTGGTCTTTCTTCGTTTCGACTAGCTTCAAAGTTGACCGAAGCCAAATGTCAAGCATAGATTGATGTAATATGACACAATAAACCATGTGGAGAAGTTTGAGACCAACAAAGAGAGATTTGGTCCAAGAATCATCCAAGTTAACCAAGTTCGTCCATTTTGGTCTTTCTTCGTTTCGACTAGCTTCAAAGTTGACCGAAGCCAAATGTCAAGCATAGATTGATGTAATATGACACAATAAACCATGTGGAGAAGTTTGAGACCAACAAAGAGAGATTTGGTCCAAGAATCATCCAAGTTAACCAAGTTCGTCCATTTTGGTCTTTCTTCGTTTCGACTAGCTTCAAAGTTGACCGAAGCCAAATGTCAAGCATAGATTGATGTAATATGACACAATAAACCATGTGGAGAAGTTTGAGACCAACAAAGAGAGATTTGGTCCAAGAATCATCCAAGTTAACCAAGTTCGTCCATTTTGGTCTTTCTTCGTTTCGACTAGCTTCAAAGTTGACCGAAGCCAAATGTCAAGCATAGATTGATGTAATATGACACAATAAACCATGTGGAGAAGTTTGAGACCAACAAAGAGAGATTTGGTCCAAGAATCATCCAAGTTAACCAAGTTCGTCCATTTTGGTCTTTCTTCGTTTCGACTAGCTTCAAAGTTGACCGAAGCCAAATGTCAAGCATAGATTGATGTAATATGACACAATAAACCATGTGGAGAAGTTTGAGACCAACAAAGAGAGATTTGGTCCAAGAATCATCCAAGTTAACCAAGTTCGTCCATTTTGGTCTTTCTTCGTTTCGACTAGCTTCAAAGTTGACCGAAGCCAAATGTCAAGCATAGATTGATGTAATATGACACAATAAACCATGTGGAGAAGTTTGAGACCAACAAAGAGAGATTTGGTCCAAGAATCATCCAAGTTAACCAAGTTCGTCCATTTTGGTCTTTCTTCGTTTCGACTAGCTTCAAAGTTGACCGAAGCCAAATGTCAAGCATAGATTGATGTAATATGACACAATAAACCATGTGGAGAAGTTTGAGACCAACAAAGAGAGATTTGGTCCAAGAATCATCCAAGTTAACCAAGTTCGTCCATTTTGGTCTTTCTTCGTTTCGACTAGCTTCAAAGTTGACCGAAGCCAAATGTCAAGCATAGATTGATGTAATATGACACAATAAACCATGTGGAGAAGTTTGAGACCAACAAAGAGAGATTTGGTCCAAGAATCATCCAAGTTAACCAAGTTCGTCCATTTTGGTCTTTCTTCGTTTCGACTAGCTTCAAAGTTGACCGAAGCCAAATGTCAAGCATAGATTGATGTAATATGACACAATAAACCATGTGGAGAAGTTTGAGACCAACAAAGAGAGATTTGGTCCAAGAATCATCCAAGTTAACCAAGTTCGTCCATTTTGGTCTTTCTTCGTTTCGACTAGCTTCAAAGTTGACCGAAGCCAAATGTCAAGCATAGATTGATGTAATATGACACAATAAACCATGTGGAGAAGTTTGAGACCAACAAAGAGAGATTTGGTCCAAGAATCATCCAAGTTAACCAAGTTCGTCCATTTTGGTCTTTCTTCGTTTCGACTAGCTTCAAAGTTGACCGAAGCCAAATGTCAAGCATAGATTGATGTAATATGACACAATAAACCATGTGGAGAAGTTTGAGACCAACAAAGAGAGATTTGGTCCAAGAATCATCCAAGTTAACCAAGTTCGTCCATTTTGGTCTTTCTTCGTTTCGACTAGCTTCAAAGTTGACCGAAGCCAAATGTCAAGCATAGATTGATGTAATATGACACAATAAACCATGTGGAGAAGTTTGAGACCAACAAAGAGAGATTTGGTCCAAGAATCATCCAAGTTAACCAAGTTCGTCCATTTTGGTCTTTCTTCGTTTCGACTAGCTTCAAAGTTGACCGAAGCCAAATGTCAAGCATAGATTGATGTAATATGACACAATAAACCATGTGGAGAAGTTTGAGACCAACAAAGAGAGATTTGGTCCAAGAATCATCCAAGTTAACCAAGTTCGTCCATTTTGGTCTTTCTTCGTTTCGACTAGCTTCAAAGTTGACCGAAGCCAAATGTCAAGCATAGATTGATGTAATATGACACAATAAACCATGTGGAGAAGTTTGAGACCAACAAAGAGAGATTTGGTCCAAGAATCATCCAAGTTAACCAAGTTCGTCCATTTTGGTCTTTCTTCGTTTCGACTAGCTTCAAAGTTGACCGAAGCCAAATGTCAAGCATAGATTGATGTAATATGACACAATAAACCATGTGGAGAAGTTTGAGACCAACAAAGAGAGATTTGGTCCAAGAATCATCCAAGTTAACCAAGTTCGTCCATTTTGGTCTTTCTTCGTTTCGACTAGCTTCAAAGTTGACCGAAGCCAAATGTCAAGCATAGATTGATGTAATATGACACAATAAACCATGTGGAGAAGTTTGAGACCAACAAAGAGAGATTTGGTCCAAGAATCATCCAAGTTAACCAAGTTCGTCCATTTTGGTCTTTCTTCGTTTCGACTAGCTTCAAAGTTGACCGAAGCCAAATGTCAAGCATAGATTGATGTAATATGACACAATAAACCATGTGGAGAAGTTTGAGACCAACAAAGAGAGATTTGGTCCAAGAATCATCCAAGTTAACCAAGTTCGTCCATTTTGGTCTTTCTTCGTTTCGACTAGCTTCAAAGTTGACCGAAGCCAAATGTCAAGCATAGATTGATGTAATATGACACAATAAACCATGTGGAGAAGTTTGAGACCAACAAAGAGAGATTTGGTCCAAGAATCATCCAAGTTAACCAAGTTCGTCCATTTTGGTCTTTCTTCGTTTCGACTAGCTTCAAAGTTGACCGAAGCCAAATGTCAAGCATAGATTGATGTAATATGACACAATAAACCATGTGGAGAAGTTTGAGACCAACAAAGAGAGATTTGGTCCAAGAATCATCCAAGTTAACCAAGTTCGTCCATTTTGGTCTTTCTTCGTTTCGACTAGCTTCAAAGTTGACCGAAGCCAAATGTCAAGCATAGATTGATGTAATATGACACAATAAACCATGTGGAGAAGTTTGAGACCAACAAAGAGAGATTTGGTCCAAGAATCATCCAAGTTAACCAAGTTCGTCCATTTTGGTCTTTCTTCGTTTCGACTAGCTTCAAAGTTGACCGAAGCCAAATGTCAAGCATAGATTGATGTAATATGACACAATAAACCATGTGGAGAAGTTTGAGACCAACAAAGAGAGATTTGGTCCAAGAATCATCCAAGTTAACCAAGTTCGTCCATTTTGGTCTTTCTTCGTTTCGACTAGCTTCAAAGTTGACCGAAGCCAAATGTCAAGCATAGATTGATGTAATATGACACAATAAACCATGTGGAGAAGTTTGAGACCAACAAAGAGAGATTTGGTCCAAGAATCATCCAAGTTAACCAAGTTCGTCCATTTTGGTCTTTCTTCGTTTCGACTAGCTTCAAAGTTGACCGAAGCCAAATGTCAAGCATAGATTGATGTAATATGACACAATAAACCATGTGGAGAAGTTTGAGACCAACAAAGAGAGATTTGGTCCAAGAATCATCCAAGTTAACCAAGTTCGTCCATTTTGGTCTTTCTTCGTTTCGACTAGCTTCAAAGTTGACCGAAGCCAAATGTCAAGCATAGATTGATGTAATATGACACAATAAACCATGTGGAGAAGTTTGAGACCAACAAAGAGAGATTTGGTCCAAGAATCATCCAAGTTAACCAAGTTCGTCCATTTTGGTCTTTCTTCGTTTCGACTAGCTTCAAAGTTGACCGAAGCCAAATGTCAAGCATAGATTGATGTAATATGACACAATAAACCATGTGGAGAAGTTTGAGACCAACAAAGAGAGATTTGGTCCAAGAATCATCCAAGTTAACCAAGTTCGTCCATTTTGGTCTTTCTTCGTTTCGACTAGCTTCAAAGTTGACCGAAGCCAAATGTCAAGCATAGATTGATGTAATATGACACAATAAACCATGTGGAGAAGTTTGAGACCAACAAAGAGAGATTTGGTCCAAGAATCATCCAAGTTAACCAAGTTCGTCCATTTTGGTCTTTCTTCGTTTCGACTAGCTTCAAAGTTGACCGAAGCCAAATGTCAAGCATAGATTGATGTAATATGACACAATAAACCATGTGGAGAAGTTTGAGACCAACAAAGAGAGATTTGGTCCAAGAATCATCCAAGTTAACCAAGTTCGTCCATTTTGGTCTTTCTTCGTTTCGACTAGCTTCAAAGTTGACCGAAGCCAAATGTCAAGCATAGATTGATGTAATATGACACAATAAACCATGTGGAGAAGTTTGAGACCAACAAGAGAGATTTGGTCCAAGAATCATCCAAGTTAACCAAGTTCGTCCATTTTGGTCTTTCTTCGTTTCGACTAGCTTCAAAGTTGACCGAAGCCAAATGTCAAGCATAGATTGATGTAATATGACACAATAAACCATGTGGAGAAGTTTGAGACCAACAAAGAGAGATTTGGTCCAAGAATCATCCAAGTTAACCAAGTTCGTCCATTTTGGTCTTTCTTCGTTTCGACTAGCTTCAAAGTTGACCGAAGCCAAATGTCAAGCATAGATTGATGTAATATGACACAATAAACCATGTGGAGAAGTTTGAGACCAACAAAGAGAGATTTGGTCCAAGAATCATCCAAGTTAACCAAGTTCGTCCATTTTGGTCTTTCTTCGTTTCGACTAGCTTCAAAGTTGACCGAAGCCAAATGTCAAGCATAGATTGATGTAATATGACACAATAAACCATGTGGAGAAGTTTGAGACCAACAAAGAGAGATTTGGTCCAAGAATCATCCAAGTTAACCAAGTTCGTCCATTTTGGTCTTTCTTCGTTTCGACTAGCTTCAAAGTTGACCGAAGCCAAATGTCAAGCATAGATTGATGTAATATGACACAATAAACCATGTGGAGAAGTTTGAGACCAACAAAGAGAGATTTGGTCCAAGAATCATCCAAGTTAACCAAGTTCGTCCATTTTGGTCTTTCTTCGTTTCGACTAGCTTCAAAGTTGACCGAAGCCAAATGTCAAGCATAGATTGATGTAATATGACACAATAAACCATGTGGAGAAGTTTGAGACCAACAAAGAGAGATTTGGTCCAAGAATCATCCAAGTTAACCAAGTTCGTCCATTTTGGTCTTTCTTCGTTTCGACTAGCTTCAAAGTTGACCGAAGCCAAATGTCAAGCATAGATTGATGTAATATGACACAATAAACCATGTGGAGAAGTTTGAGACCAACAAAGAGAGATTTGGTCCAAGAATCATCCAAGTTAACCAAGTTCGTCCATTTTGGTCTTTCTTCGTTTCGACTAGCTTCAAAGTTGACCGAAGCCAAATGTCAAGCATAGATTGATGTAATATGACACAATAAACCATGTGGAGAAGTTTGAGACCAACAAAGAGAGATTTGGTCCAAGAATCATCCAAGTTAACCAAGTTCGTCCATTTTGGTCTTTCTTCGTTTCGACTAGCTTCAAAGTTGACCGAAGCCAAATGTCAAGCATAGATTGATGTAATATGACACAATAAACCATGTGGAGAAGTTTGAGACCAACAAAGAGAGATTTGGTCCAAGAATCATCCAAGTTAACCAAGTTCGTCCATTTTGGTCTTTCTTCGTTTCGACTAGCTTCAAAGTTGACCGAAGCCAAATGTCAAGCATAGATTGATGTAATATGACACAATAAACCATGTGGAGAAGTTTGAGACCAACAAAGAGAGATTTGGTCCAAGAATCATCCAAGTTAACCAAGTTCGTCCATTTTGGTCTTTCTTCGTTTCGACTAGCTTCAAAGTTGACCGAAGCCAAATGTCAAGCATAGATTGATGTAATATGACACAATAAACCATGTGGAGAAGTTTGAGACCAACAAAGAGAGATTTGGTCCAAGAATCATCCAAGTTAACCAAGTTCGTCCATTTTGGTCTTTCTTCGTTTCGACTAGCTTCAAAGTTGACCGAAGCCAAATGTCAAGCATAGATTGATGTAATATGACACAATAAACCATGTGGAGAAGTTTGAGACCAACAAAGAGAGATTTGGTCCAAGAATCATCCAAGTTAACCAAGTTCGTCCATTTTGGTCTTTCTTCGTTTCGACTAGCTTCAAAGTTGACCGAAGCCAAATGTCAAGCATAGATTGATGTAATATGACACAATAAACCATGTGGAGAAGTTTGAGACCAACAAAGAGAGATTTGGTCCAAGAATCATCCAAGTTAACCAAGTTCGTCCATTTTGGTCTTTCTTCGTTTCGACTAGCTTCAAAGTTGACCGAAGCCAAATGTCAAGCATAGATTGATGTAATATGACACAATAAACCATGTGGAGAAGTTTGAGACCAACAAAGAGAGATTTGGTCCAAGAATCATCCAAGTTAACCAAGTTCGTCCATTTTGGTCTTTCTTCGTTTCGACTAGCTTCAAAGTTGACCGAAGCCAAATGTCAAGCATAGATTGATGTAATATGACACAATAAACCATGTGGAGAAGTTTGAGACCAACAAAGAGAGATTTGGTCCAAGAATCATCCAAGTTAACCAAGTTCGTCCATTTTGGTCTTTCTTCGTTTCGACTAGCTTCAAAGTTGACCGAAGCCAAATGTCAAGCATAGATTGATGTAATATGACACAATAAACCATGTGGAGAAGTTTGAGACCAACAAAGAGAGATTTGGTCCAAGAATCATCCAAGTTAACCAAGTTCGTCCATTTTGGTCTTTCTTCGTTTCGACTAGCTTCAAAGTTGACCGAAGCCAAATGTCAAGCATAGATTGATGTAATATGACACAATAAACCATGTGGAGAAGTTTGAGACCAACAAAGAGAGATTTGGTCCAAGAATCATCCAAGTTAACCAAGTTCGTCCATTTTGGTCTTTCTTCGTTTCGACTAGCTTCAAAGTTGACCGAAGCCAAATGTCAAGCATAGATTGATGTAATATGACACAATAAACCATGTGGAGAAGTTTGAGACCAACAAAGAGAGATTTGGTCCAAGAATCATCCAAGTTAACCAAGTTCGTCCATTTTGGTCTTTCTTCGTTTCGACTAGCTTCAAAGTTGACCGAAGCCAAATGTCAAGCATAGATTGATGTAATATGACACAATAAACCATGTGGAGAAGTTTGAGACCAACAAAGAGAGATTTGGTCCAAGAATCATCCAAGTTAACCAAGTTCGTCCATTTTGGTCTTTCTTCGTTTCGACTAGCTTCAAAGTTGACCGAAGCCAAATGTCAAGCATAGATTGATGTAATATGACACAATAAACCATGTGGAGAAGTTTGAGACCAACAAAGAGAGATTTGGTCCAAGAATCATCCAAGTTAACCAAGTTCGTCCATTTTGGTCTTTCTTCGTTTCGACTAGCTTCAAAGTTGACCGAAGCCAAATGTCAAGCATAGATTGATGTAATATGACACAATAAACCATGTGGAGAAGTTTGAGACCAACAAAGAGAGATTTGGTCCAAGAATCATCCAAGTTAACCAAGTTCGTCCATTTTGGTCTTTCTTCGTTTCGACTAGCTTCAAAGTTGACCGAAGCCAAATGTCAAGCATAGATTGATGTAATATGACACAATAAACCATGTGGAGAAGTTTGAGACCAACAAAGAGAGATTTGGTCCAAGAATCATCCAAGTTAACCAAGTTCGTCCATTTTGGTCTTTCTTCGTTTCGACTAGCTTCAAAGTTGACCGAAGCCAAATGTCAAGCATAGATTGATGTAATATGACACAATAAACCATGTGGAGAAGTTTGAGACCAACAAAGAGAGATTTGGTCCAAGAATCATCCAAGTTAACCAAGTTCGTCCATTTTGGTCTTTCTTCGTTTCGACTAGCTTCAAAGTTGACCGAAGCCAAATGTCAAGCATAGATTGATGTAATATGACACAATAAACCATGTGGAGAGTTTGAGACCAACAAAGAGAGATTTGGTCCAAGAATCATCCAAGTTAACCAAGTTCGTCCATTTTGGTCTTTCTTCGTTTCGACTAGCTTCAAAGTTGACCGAAGCCAAATGTCAAGCATACATTGATGTAATATGACACAATAAACCATGTGGAGAAGTTTGAGACCAACAAAGAGAGATTTAGTCCAAGAATCATCCAAGTTAACCAAGTTCGTCCATTTTGGTCTTTCTTCGTTTCGACTAGCTTCAAAGTTGACCGAAGCCAAATGTCAAGCATAGATTGATGTAATATGACACAATAAACCATGTGGAGAAGTTTGAGACCAACAAAGAGAGATTTGGTCCAAGAATCATCCAAGTTAACCAAGTTCGTCCATTTTGGTCTTTCTTCGTTTCGACTAGCTTCAAAGTTGACCGAAGCCAAATGTCAAGCATAGATTGATGTAATATGACACAATAAACCATGTGGAGGAGTTTGAGACCAACAAAGAGAGATTTGGTCCAAGAATCATCCAAGTTAACCAAGTTCGTCCATTTTGGTCTTTCTTCGTTTCGACTAGCTTCAAAGTTGACCGAAGCCAAATGTCAAGCATACATTGATGTAATATGACACAATAAACCATGTGGAGGAGTTTGAGACCAACAAAGAGAGATTTAGTCCAAGAATCATCCAAGTTAACCAAGTTCGTCCATTTTGGTCTTTCTTCGTTTCGACTAGCTTCAAAGTTGACCGAAGCCAAATGTCAAGCATAGATTGATGTAATATGACACAATAAACCATGTGGAGAAGTTTGAGACCAACAAAGAGAGATTTGGTCCAAGAATCATCCAAGTTAACCAAGTTCGTCCATTTTGGTCTTTCTTCGTTTCGACTAGCTTCAAAGTTGACCGAAGCCAAATGTCAAGCATAGATTGATGTAATATGACACAATAAACCATGTGGAGGAGTTTGAGACCAACAAAGAGAGATTTGGTCCAAGGATCATCCAAGTTAACCAAGTTCGTCCATTTTGGTCTTTCTTCGTTTCGACTAGCTTCAAAGTTGACCGAAGCCAAATGTCAAGCATAGATTGATGTAATATGACACAATAAACCATGTGGAGAAGTTTGAGACCAACAAAGAGAGATTTGGTCCAAGAATCATCCAAGTTCCAAGTTCGTCCATTTTGGTCTTTCTTCGTTTCGACTAGCTTCAAAGTTGACCGAAGCCAAATGTCAAGCATAGATTGATGTAATATGACACAATAAACCATGTGGAGAAGTTTGAGACCAACAAAGAGAGATTTGGTCCAAGGATCATCCAAGTTAACCAAGTTCGTCCATTTTGGTCTTTCTTCGTTTCGACTAGCTTCAAAGTTGACCGAAGCCAAATGTCAAGCATAGATTGATGTAATATGACACAATAAACCATGTGGAGAAGTTTGAGACCAACAAAGAGAGATTTGGTCCAAGAATCATCCAAGTTAACCAAGTTCGTCCATTTTGGTCTTTCTTCGTTTCGACTAGCTTCAAAGTTGACCGAAGCCAAATGTCAAGCATACATTGATGTAATATGACACAATAAACCATGTGGAGAGTTTGAGACCAACAAAGAGAGATTTGGTCCAAGATCATCCAAGTTAACCAAGTTCGTCCATTTTGGTCTTTCTTCGTTTCGACTAGCTTCAAAGTTGACCGAAGCCAAATGTCAAGCATAGATTGATGTAATATGACACAATAAACCATGTGGAGGAGTTTGAGACCAACAAAGAGAGATTTAGTCCAAGATCATCCAAGTTAACCAAGTTCGTCCATTTTGGTCTTTCTTCGTTTCGACTAGCTTCAAAGTTGACCGAAGCCAAATGTCAAGCATAGATTGATGTAATATGACACAATAAACCATGTGGAGAAGTTTGAGACCAACAAAGAGAGATTTAGTCCAAGGATCATCCAAGTTAACCAAGTTCGTCCATTTTGGTCTTTCTTCGTTTCGACTAGCTTCAAAGTTGATCGAAGCCAAATGTCAAGCATACATTGATGTAATATGACACAATAAACCATGTGGAGGAGTTTGAGACCAACAAAGAGAGATTTAGTCCAAGGATCATCCAAGTTAACCAAGTTCGTCCATTTTGGTCTTTCTTCGTTTCGACTAGCTTCAAAGTTGACCGAAGCCAAATGTCAAGCATAGATTGATGTAATATGACACAATAAACCATGTGGAGAAGTTTGAGACCAACAAAGAGAGATTTGGTCCAAGAATCATCCAAGTTAACCAAGTTCGTCCATTTTGGTCTTTCTTCGTTTCGACTAGCTTCAAAGTTGACCGAAGACAAATGTCAAGCATAGATTGATGTAATATGACACAATAAACCATGTGGAGAGTTTGAGACCAACAAAGAGAGATTTAGTCCAAGGATCATCCAAGTTAACCAAGTTCGTCCATTTTGGTCTTTCTTCGTTTCGACTAGCTTCAAAGTTGACCGAAGCCAAATGTCAAGCATAGATTGATGTAATATGACACAATAAACCATGTGGAGAAGTTTGAGACCAACAAAGAGAGATTTAGTCCAAGGATCATCCAAGTTCGTCCCATTTTGGTCTTTCTTCGTTTCGACTAGCTTCAAAGTTGACCGAAGCCAAATGTCAAGCATACATTGATGTAATATGACACAATAAACCATGTGGAGAAGTTTGAGACCAACAAAGAGAGATTTAGTCCAAGATCATCCAAGTTAACCAAGTTCGTCCATTTTGGTCTTTCTTCGTTTCGACTAGCTTCAAAGTTGATCGAAGCCAAATGTCAAGCATAGATTGATGTAATATGACACAATAAACCATGTGGAGGAGTTTGAGACCAACAAAGAGAGATTTAGTCCAAGAATCATCCAAGTTAACCAAGTTCGTCCATTTTGGTCTTTCTTCGTTTCGACTAGCTTCAAAGTTGACCGAAGCCAAATGTCAAGCATAGATTGATGTAATATGACACAATAAACCATGTGGAGAAGTTGAGACCAACAAAGAGAGATTTGGTCCAAGAATCATCCAAGTTAACCAAGTTCGTCCATTTGGTCTTTCTTCGTTTCGACTAGCTTCAAAGTTGACCGAAGCCAAATGTCAAGCATACATTGATGTAATATGACACAATAAACCATGTGGAGAAGTTTGAGACCAACAAAGAGAGATTTGGTCCAAGAATCATCCAAGTTAACCAAGTTCGTCCATTTTGGTCTTTCTTCGTTTCGACTAGCTTCAAAGTTGATCGAAGCCAAATGTCAAGCATACATTGATGTAATATGACACAATAAACCATGTGGAGAAGTTTGAGACCAACAAAGAGAGATTTGGTCCAAGGATCATCCAAGTTAACCAAGTTCGTCCATTTTGGTCTTTCTTCGTTTCGACTAGCTTCAAAGTTGACCGAAGCCAAATGTCAAGCATAGATTGATGTAATATGACACAATAAACCATGTGGAGAGTTTGAGACCAACAAAGAGAGATTTAGTCCAAGAATCATCCAAGTTAACCAAGTTCGTCCATTTTGGTCTTTCTTCGTTTCGACTAGCTTCAAAGTTGACCGAACCAAATGTCAAGCATACATTGATGTAATATGACACAATAAACCATGTGGAGAAGTTTGAGACCAACAAAGAGAGATTTGGTCCAAGAATCATCCTTACCAAGTTCGTCCATTTTGGTCTTCTTCGTTTCGACTAGCTTCAAAGTTGACCGAAGCCAAATGTCAAGCATAGATTGATGTAATATGACACAATAAACCATGTGGAGAAGTTTGAGACCAACAAAGAGAGATTTGGTCCAAGAATCATCCAAGTTACCAAGTTCGTCCATTTTGGTCTTTCTTCGTTTCGACTAGCTTCAAAGTTGATCGAAGACAAATGTCAAGCATACATTGATGTAATATGACACA
Organism: Bauhinia variegata; assembly: GCA_022379115.2. NCBI lineage: Eukaryota > Viridiplantae > Streptophyta > Magnoliopsida > Fabales > Fabaceae > Bauhinia > Bauhinia variegata. The sequence continues at coordinate 3,307 of JAKRYI020000229.1, read as the reverse complement.
ATAAACCATGTGAGGAGTTTGAGACCAAAAAGAGAGATTTAGTCCAAGGATCATCCAAGTTAACCAAGGACGTCCATTTTGGTCTTCTTCGTTTCGACTAGCTTCAAAGTTGATCGAAGCCAAATGTCAAGCATAACATTGATGTAATATGACACAATAAACCATGTGGAGAAGTTTGAGACCAACAAAGAGAGATTTGGTCCAAGAATCATCCAATTAACCAAGTTGTCCATTTTGGTCTTTCTTCGTTTCGACTAGCTTCAAAGTTGACCGAAGCCAAATGTCAAGCATACATTGATGTAATATGACACAATAAACCATGTGGAGATTTGAGACCAACAAAGAGATTTGGTCCAAGAATCATCCAAGTTCGTCCATTTTGGTCTCTTCCGTTTCGACTAGCTTCAAAGTTGACCGAAGCCAAATGTCAAGCATACATTGATGTAAATAAGACACAATAAACCATGTGGAGAGTTTTTGAGACCAACAAAGAGAGATTTAGTCCAAGGATCATCAAGTTAACCAAGTTGTCCATTTTGGTCTTTCTTCGTTTCGACTAGCTTCAAAGTTACCGAAGACAAATGTCAAGCATACATTGATGTAATATGACACAATAAACCATGTGGAGGAGTTTGAGACCAACAAAGAGAGATTTGGTCCAAGAGATCATCCAATAACCAAGTTCGTCCATTTTGGTCTTCTTCGTTTCGACAAGCTTCAAAGTTGACCGAAGCCAAATGTCAAGCATAGATTGATGTAATATGACACAATAAACCATGTGGAGAAGTTGGAGACCAACAAAGAGAGATTTGGTCCAAGATCATCCAAGTTAACCAAGTTCGTCCATTTTGGTCTTTCTTCGTTTCGACTAGCTTCAAAGTTGACCGAAGCCAAATGTCAAGCATACAATGATGTAATATGACACAATAAACCATGTGGAGGAGTTTGAGACCAACAAAGAGAGATTTAGTCCAAGAATCATCCAAGTTAACCAAGTTCGTCCATTTTGGTCTTTCTTCTTTTCGACTAGCTTCAAAGTTGAACCAAGCCAAATGTCAAGCATACATTGATGTAATATGACACAATAAACCATGTGGAGGAGTTTGAGACCAACAAAGAGAGATTTGTCCAAGATCATCCAAGTTGGCCAAGTTCGTCCATTTTGGTCTTTCTTCGTTTCGACTAGCTTTCAAAGTTGACCGAAGACAAATGTCAAGCATACATTGATGTAATATGACACATAAACCATGTGGAGAGTTTGAGACCAACAAAGAGAGATTTAGTCCAAGGATCATCCAAGTTAACAAGTTCGTCCATTTTGGTCTTTCTTCGTTTCGACAGCTTCAAAGTTGACCGAAGCCAAATGTCAAGCATACATTGATGTAATATGACACAATAAACCATGTGGAGAAGTTTGAGACCAACAAAGAGAGATTTGGTCCAAGGATCATCCAAGTTAACCAAGTTCGTCCATTTTGGTCTTTCTTCCGTTTCGACTAGCTTCAAAGTTGACCGAAAGACAAATTTCAAGCATACATTGATGTAATATGACAAAATAAACCATGTGGAGGAGTTTGAGACCAACAAAGAGAGATTAGTCCAAGAATCATCCAAGTTAACCAAGGTTGTCCATTTTGGTCTTTCTTTGTTCGACTAGCTTCAAAGTTGACCGAAGCCAAATGTCAAGCATACATTGATGTAATATGACACAAATAAACCATGTGGAGGAGTTTGAGACCAACAAAGAGAGATTTGGTCCAAGAACATCCAAGTTAACCAAGGTTCCATTTTTGTCTTTCTTCTTTTCGACTAGCTTCAAAGTTGACCGAAGAGCCAAATGTCAAGCATACATTGATGTAATATGACACAATAAACCATGTGGAGAAGTTTGAGACCAACAAAGAGAGTTTGGTCCAAGAATCATCCAAGTTGGCCAAGTTCGTCCATTTTGGTCTTTCTTCGTTTCGACTAGCTTTCAAAGTTGATCGAAGACAAATGTCAAGCATACATTGATGTAATATGACACAATAAACCATGTGGAGAGTTTGAGACCAACAAAGAGAGATTTAGTCCAAGGATCATCCAAGTTAACCAAGTTCGTCCATTTTGGTCTTTCTTCGTTTCGACTAAGCTTCAAAGTTGACCGAAGCCAAATGTCAAGCATACATTGATGTAATATGACACAATAAACCATGTGGAGGAGTTTGAGACCAACAAAGAGAGATTTGGTCCAAGGATCATCCAAGTTAACCAAGTTCGTCCATTTTGGTCTTTTCTTCGTTTCGACTAGCTTCAAAGTTGATCCGAAGACAAATGTCAAGCATACATTGATGTAATATGACACAATAAACCATGTGAGGAGTTTGAGACCAACAAAGAGAGATTTAGTCCAAGGATCATCCCAAGTTAACCAGTTCGTCCATTTTGGTCTTTCTTCGTTTTGACTAGCTTCAAAGTGAACGAGAAGACAAATGTCAAGCATACATTGATGTAATATGACACAATAAACCATGTGGAGGAGTTTGAGACCAACAAAGAGAGATTTAGTCCAAGGATCATCCAAGTTAACCAAGTTTGTCCATTTTGGTCTTTCTTCGTTTCGACTAGCTTCAAAGTTGAGCGAAGACAAATGTCAAGCATAGATTGATGTAATATGACACAATAAACCATGTGGAGGAGTTTGAGACCAACAAAGAGAGATTTAGTCCAAAATCCATCCAAGTCGTCCATTTTGGTCTTTCTTCGTTTCGACTAGCTTCAAAGTTGACCGAAACCAAATGTCAAGCATACATTGATGTAATATGACACAATAAACCATGTGGAGAGTTTTAAGACCACAAAGAGAGATTTAGTCCAAGGATCATCCAAGTAAACCAAGGTTGTCCATTTTGGTCTTTCTTCGTTTCGACTAGCTTCAAAGTTTAACGAAGCCAAATGTCAAGCATACATTGATGTAATATGACACAATAAACCATGTGGAGGAGTTTGAGACCAACAAAGAAGATTTAGTCCAAGGAACATCCAAGTAAACCAAGTTCGTCCATTTTGATCTTTCTTCGTTCGACTAGCTTCAAAGTTGACCGAAGCCAAATGTCAAGCATACATTGATGTAAATATGACACAATAAACCATGTGGAGAAGTTGAGACCAACCAAAGAGAAGATTTATCCAAGGATCATCCAAGTTCGCCAAGTTCGTCCATTTTTGGTCTTTCTTCGTTCGACTAGCTTCAAAGTTGATCGAAGACAAATGTCAAGCATACATTGATGTAATATGACACAATAAACCATGTGGAGGAGTTTGAGAC
>JAKRYI020000228.1:0-93197 GCA_022379115.2 Bauhinia variegata | reverse complement strand
CATGTGGAGGAGTTGAGACAAACAAAGAGAGATTTAGTCCAAGGATCGTCCAAGTTAACCAAGTTCGTCCATTTTGGTTTTCTTCGTTTCGACTAGCTTCAAGTTGATCGAAGACAATGTCAAGCATACATTTGATGTATATGACACAATAAACCATGTGGAGGAGTTTGAGACCAACAAAGAGAGATTTAGTCCAAGGATCATCCAAGTTAACCAAGTTCGTCATTTTTTTGGTCTTTCTTCGTTTCGACTAGCTTCAAAGTTGATCGACGAAGACAAATGTCAAGCATACATTGATGTAATATGACACAATAAACCATGTGGAGGAGTTTGAGACCAACAAAGAGAGATTTAGTCCAAGGATCATCCAAGTTAACCAAGTTCGTCCATTTTGGTCTTTCTTCGTTTCGACTAGCTTCAAAGTTGATCGAAGACAAATGTCAAGCATACATTGATGTAATATGACACAATAAACCATGTGGAGGAGTTGGAGACAACAAAGAGAGATTTGTCCATGGATCATCCAAGTTAAACAAGTTCGTCCATTTTGGTCTTTCTTCGTTTCGACTAGCTTCAAGTTGACCGAGCCAAATGTCAAGCATAGATTGATGTAATATGACACAATAAACCATGTGGAGAGTTGGAGACCAAACAAGAGAGATTTGGTCAAGAATCATCCAAGTTAACCAAGTTCGTCCATTTTGGTCTTTCTTCGTTTCGACTAGCTTCAAGTTGATCGAAGACAAATGTCAAGCATAGATTGATGTAATATGACACAATAAACCATGTGGAGGAGTTTGAGACCAACAAAGAGAGATTTAGTCCAAGGATCATCCAAGTTAAACAAGTTCGTCCATTTTGGTCTTTCTTCGTTTCGACTAGCTTCAAAGTTGATCGAAGACCAAATGTCAAGCATAATTGATGTAATATGACACAATAAAATGTGGAGGAGTTTGAGACCAACAAAGAGAGATTTAGTCCAAGGATCATCCAAGTTGCCACAGTTCGTCCATTTTGGTCTTTCTTCGTTTCGACTAGCTTCAAAGTTGATCGAAAGACAAATGTCAAGCATACATTGATGTAATATGACACAATAAACCATGTGGAGGAGTTTGAGACCAACAAAGAGAGATTTAGTCCAAGATCATCCAAGTTAACCAAGTTCGTCCATTTGGTCTTTCTTCGTTTCGACTAGCTTCAAGTTGATCCGAAGCCAAATGTCAAGCATAGATTGATGTAATATGACACAATAAAACATGTGGAGAGTTGGAGACAAACAAAGAGAGATTTAGTCAAAGAGATCATCCAAGTTGCCAAGTTCGTCCATTTTGGTCTTTCTTCGTTTCGACTAGCTTCAAAGTTGATCGAAGACAAATGTCAAGCATACATTGATGTAATATGACACAATAAACCATGTGGAGGAGTTTGAGACCAACAAAGAGAGATTTAGTCCAAGAATCATCAAGTTAACCAAGTTCGTCCATTTTGGTCTTTCTTCGTTTCGACTAGCTTCAAAGTTGATCGAAGACAAATGTCAAGCATACATTGATGTAATATGACACAATAAACCATGTGGAGGAGTTTGAGACCACAAAGAGAGATTTAGTCCAAGGATCATCCAAGTTAACCAAGTTCGTCCATTTTGGTCTTTCTTCGTTTCGACTAGCTTCAAAGTTGACCGAAGAAATGTCAAGCATAGATTGATGTATATTATGACACAATAAACCATGTGGAGAAGTTGGAGACAAACAAAGAGAGATTTGGTCAAGAATCATCCAAGTTGGCCAAGTTCGTCCATTTTGGTCTTTTTCGTTTCGACTAGCTTCAAAGTTGATCGAAGACAAATGTCAAGCATTATTGATGTAATATGACACAATAAACCATGTGGAGGAGTTTGAGACCAACAAAGAGAGATTTAGTCCAAGGATCATCCAAGTTAACCAAGTTCGTCTATTTTGGTCTTTCTTCGTTTCGACTAGCTTCAAGTTGATCGAAGCCAAATGTCAAGCTTACATTGATGTAATATGACACAATAAACCATGTGGAGGAGTTTGAGACCAACAAAGAGAGATTTAGTCCAAGGATCATCCAAGTTTAAACATGTTCGTCCATTTTGGTCTTTCTTCGTTTCGACTAGCTTCAAAGTTGACCGAAGACAAATGTCAAGCATACATTGATGTAATATGACACAATAAACCATGTGGAGAGTTGGAGACCAACAAAGAGAGATTTAGTCAAGGATCATCCAAGTTGGCCAAGTTCGTCATTTTGGTCTTTCTTCGTTTCGACTAGCTTCAAAGTTGATCGAAGACAAATGTCAAGCATACATTGATGTAATATGACACAATAAACCATGTGGAGGAGTTTGAGACCAACAAAGAGAGATTTAGTCCAAGGATCATCCAAGTTAAACCATGTTCGTCCATTTTGGTCTTTCTTCGTTTTGACTAGCTTCAAAGTTGATCGAGACAAATGTCAAGCATACATTGATGTAATATGACACAATAAACCATGTGGAGGAGTTTGAGACCAACAAAGAGAGATTTAGTCCAAGGATCATCCAAGTTAACCAAGTTCGTCCATTTTGGTCTTTCTTCGTTTCGACTAGCTTCAAAGTTGATCGAAAGACAAATGTCAAGCATACATTGATGTAATATGACACAATAAACCATGTGGAGGAGTTTGACAACAACAAAGAGAGATTTAGGTCAAAGGATCATCCAAGTTAACCAAGTTCGTCCATTTTGGTCTTTCTTCGTTTCGACTAGCTTCAAAGTTGATCGAAGACAAATGTCAAGCATACATTGATGTAATATGACACAATAAACCATGTGGAGGAGTTTGAGACCAACAAAGAGAGATTAGTCCAAGAATCATCCAAGTTGGCCAAGTTCGTCCATTTTGGTCTTTCTTCGTTTCGACTAGCTTCAAAGTTGATCGAAGACAAATGTCAAGCATACATTGATGTAATATGACACAATAAACCATGTGGAGGAGTTTGAGACCAACAAAGAGAGATTTAGTCCAAGGATCATCCAAGTTAACCAAGTTCGTCCATTTTGGTCTTCTTCGTTTCGACTAGCTTCAAAGTTGATCGAGCCAAATGTCAAGCATACATTGATGTAATATGACACAATAAACCATGTGAGAAGTTTGAGACAAACAAAGAGAGATTTAGTCCAAGGATCATCCAAGTTAACCAAGTTCGTCCATTTTGGTCTTTTTTTCGTTTCGACTAGCTTCAAAGTTGATCGAAGACAAATGTCAAGCATATTGATGTAATATGACACAATAACCATGTGGAGGAGTTTGAGACAAACAAAGAGAGATTTAGTCCAAGATCATCCAAGTTGGCCAAGTTCGTCCATTTTGGTCTTTCTTCGTTTCGACTAGCTTCAAAGTTGATCGAAGACAAATGTCAAGCATACATTGATGTAATATGACACAATAAACCATGTGGAGGAGTTTGAGACAAACAAAGAGAGATTTAGTCCAAGAATCATCCAAGTTAACCAAGTTCGTCCATTTTGGTCTTTCTTCGTTTCGACTAGCTTCAAAGTTGATCGAAGACAAATGTCAAGCATACATTGATGTAATATGACACAATAAAACCATGTGGAGGAGTTTGAGACCAACAAAGAGAGATTTAGTCCAGGATCATCCAAGTTAACCAAGTTCGTCCATTTTGGTCTTTCTTCGTTTCGACTAGCTTCAAAGTTGACCGAAGCCAAATGTCAAGCATAGATTGATGTAATATGACACAATAAACCATGTGGAGAAGTTGGAGACAAACAAAGAGAGATTTGGTCCAAGAATCATCCAAGTTGGCCAAGTTCGTCCATTTTGGTCTTTTTCGTTTCGACTAGCTTCAAAGTTGATCGAAGACAAATGTCAAGCATACATTGATGTAATATGACACAATAAACCATGTGGAGGAGTTTGAGACAACAAAGAGAGATTTAGTCCAAGGATCATCCAAGTTAAACAAGTTCGTCCATTTTGGTCTTTCTTCGTTTTCGACTAGCTTCAAAGTTGATCGAAGACAAATGTCAAGCATACATTGATGTAATATGACACAATAAACCATGTGGAGGAGTTTGAGACCAACAAAGAGAGATTTGGTTCAAGAATCATCCAAGTTGGCCAAGTTCGTCCATTTTGGTCTTTCTTCGTTTCGACTAGCTTCAAAGTTGATCGAAGACAAATGTCAAGCATACATTGATGTAATATGACACAATAAACCATGTGGAGGAGTTTGAGACCAACAAAAGAGTGATTAGTCCAAGGATCATCCAAGTTAACCAAGTTCGTCATTTTGGTCTTTCTTCGTTTCGACTAGCTTCAAAGTTGATCGAAGACAAATGTCAAGCATACATTGATGTAATATGACACAAAAACCATGTGGAGGAGTTTGAGACCAACAAAGAGAGATTTAGTCCAAGGATCATCCAAGTTAACCAAGTTCGTCCATTTTGGTCTTTCTTCGTTTCGACTAGCTTCAAAGTTGATCGAAGACAAATGTCAAGCATACATTGATGTAATATGACACAATAAACCATGTGGAGGAAGTTTGAGACCAACAAAGAGAGATTTAGTCCAAGGATCATCCAAGTTAACCAAGTTCGTCCATTTTGGTCTTTCTTCGTTTCGACTAGCTTCAAAGTTGATCGAAGACAAATGTCAAGCATACATTGATGTAATATGACACAATAAACCATGTGGAGGAGTTTGAGACCAACAAAGAGAGATTTAGTCAAGGATCATCCAAGTTAACCAAGTTCGTCCATTTTGGTCTTTCTTCGTTTCGACTAGCTTCAAAGTTGACCGAAGCCAAATGTCAAGCATAGATTGATGTAATATGACACAATAAACATGTGGAGGAGTTTGAGAAAACAAAGAGAGATTTAGTCCAAGAATCATCCAAGTTAACCAAGTTCGTCCATTTGGTCTTTCTTCGTTTCGACTAGCTTCAAGTTGATCGAAGACAAATGTCAAGCATACATTGATGTAATATGACAAATAAAATGTGGAGGAGTTTGAGACCAACAAAGAGAGATTTAGTCCATAGGATCATCCATTAAAAGTTAGTTCGGTCCATTTTGGTCTTTCTTCGTTTTGACTAGCTTCAAAGTTGATCGAAGACAAATGTCAAGCATACATTGATGTAATATGAACAATAAACCATGTGGAGGAGTTGAGACCAACAAAGAGAGATTTAGTCCAAGATCATCCAAGTTAACCAAGTTCGTCCATTTTGGTCTTTCTTCGTTTCGACTAGCTTCAAAGTTGATCGAAGAAAATGTCAAGCATACATTGATGTAATATGACACAATAAACATGTGGAGGAGTTTGAGACCACAAAGAGAGATTTAGTCAAGGATCATCCAAGTTAACATGTTCGTCCATTTTGGTCTTTCTTCGTTTCGACTAGCTTCAAAGTTGATCGAAGACAAATGTCAAGCATACATTGATGTAATATGACACAATAAACCATGTGGAGGAGTTTGAGACCAACAAAGAGAGATTTAGTCCAAGGATCATCAAGTTAACAAGTTCGTCCATTTTGGTCTTTCTTCGTTTCGACTAGCTTCAAGTTGATCGAAGACAAATGTCAAGCATACATTGATGTAATATGACACAATAAACCATGTGGAGGAGTTTGAGACCAACAAAGAGAGATTTAGTCCAAGATCATCAAAGTTAACCAAGTTGTCCATTTTGGTCTTTCTTCGTTTTTCTATAGCTTCAAAGTTGATCGAAGACAAATGTCAAGCATAGATTGATGTAATATGACACAATAAACCATGTGGAGGAGTTTGAGACCAACAAAGAGAGATTTAGTCCAAGGATCATCCAAGTTAACAAGTTCGTCCATTTTGGTCTTTCTTCGTTTCGACTAGCTTCAAAGTTGACGAAGCCAAATGTCAAGCATAGATTGATGTAATATGACACATTAAACCATGTGGAGGAGTTTGAGACAAACAAAGAGAGATTTAGGTCCAAGAATCATCCAAGTTGGCCAAGTTCGTCCATTTTGGTCTTTCTTCGTTTCGACTAGCTTCAAAGTTGATCGAAGACAAATGTCAAGCATACATTGATGTAATATGACACAATAAACCATGTGGAGGAGTTTGAGACAAACAAAGAGAGATTTAGTCCAAGATCATCCAAGTTGGCCAAGTTCGTCCATTTTGGTCTTTCTTCGTTTCGACTAGCTTCAAAGTTGATCGAAGACAAATGTCAAGCATACATTGATGTAATATGACACAATAAAACCATGTGGGAGTTGGAGACAAACAAAGAGAGATTTGGTCCAAGAATCATCAAGTTGGCCAAGTTCGTCCATTTTGGTCTTTCTTCGTTTCGACTAGCTTCAAAGTTGATCGAAGACAAATGTCAAGCATACATTGATGTAATATGACACAATAAACCATGTGGAGGAGTTTGAGACAACAAAGAGAGATTTAGTCCAAGGATCATCCAAGTTAAAAGTTCGTCCATTTTGGTCTTTCTTCGTTTCGACTAGCTTCAAAGTTGACGAAGACAAATGTCAAGCATAGATTGATGTAATATGACATAAACAAATGTGGAGGAGTTTGAGACCAACAAAGAGAGATTTAGTCCAAGGATCATCCAAGTTAACAAGTTGTCCATTTTGGTCTTTCTTCGTTTCGACTAGCTTCAAAGTTGATCGAAGACAAATGTCAAGCATACATTGATGTAATATGACACAATAAACCATGTGGAGGAGTTTGAGACCAACAAAGAGAGATTTAGTCCAAGGATCATCCAAGTTAACAAGTTCGTCCATTTTGGTTCTTTCTTCGTTTCGACTAGCTTCAAAGTTGATCGAAGACAAATGTCAAGCATACATTGATGTAATATGACACAATAAACCATGTGGAGGAGTTTGAGACCAACAAAGAGAGATTTAGTCCAAGGATCATCCAAGTTAACAAGTTCGTCCATTTTGGGTCTTTCTTCGTTTCGACTAGCTTCAAAGTTGATCGAAGACAAATGTCAAGCATACATTGATGTAATATGACACAATAAACCATGTGGAGGATGTTTGAGACCAACAAAGAGAGATTTAGTCCAAGGATCATCCAAGTTAACCAAGTTCGTCCATTTTGGTCTTTCTTCGTTTCGACTAGCTTCAAAGTTGATCGAAGACAAATGTCAAGCATACATTGATGTAATATGACACAATAAACCATGTGGAGGAGTTTGAGACCAACAAAGAGAGATTTAGTCCAAGGATCATCCAAGTTAACCAAGTTCGTCCATTTTGGTCTTTCTTCGTTTTGACTAGCTTCAAAGTTGATCGAAGACAATGTCAAGCATACATTGATGTAATATGACACAATAAACCATGTGGAGGAGTTTGAGACAAACAAAGAGAGATTTGGTCCAAGGATCATCCAAGTTGGCCAAGTTCGTCCATTTTGGTCTTTCTTCGTTTCGACTAGCTTCAAAGTTGATCGAAGACAAATGTCAAGCATACATTGATGTAATATGACACAATAACCATGTGGAGGAGTTTGAGACCAACAAAGAGAGATTTAGTCCAAGGATCATCCAAGTTAAACAAGTTCGTCCATTTTGGTCTTTTTCGTTTCGACTAGCTTCAAAGTTGACCGAAGCCAAATGTCAAGCATAGATTGATGTAATATGACACAATAAACCATGTGGAGAAGTTTGAGACCAAACAAAGAGAGATTTGGTTCAAGGATCATCCAAGTTGGCAAGTTCGTCCATTTTGGTCTTTCTTCGTTTCGACTAGCTTCAAAGTTGATCGAAGACAAATGTCAAGCATAGATTGATGTAATATGACACAATAAACCATGTGGAGGAGTTTGAGACCACAAAGAGAGATTTAGTCCAAGGATCATCCAAGTTAAACCATGTTCGTCCATTTTGGTCTTTTTCGTTTTCGACTAGCTTCAAAGTTGATCGAAGGCAAATGTCAAGCATACATTGATGTAATATGACACAATAAACCATGTGGAGGAGTTTGAGACCAACAAAGAGAGATTTAGTCCAAGAATCATCCAAGTTAACCAAGTTCGTCCATTTTGGTCTTTCTTCGTTTCGACTAGCTTCAAAGTTGATCGAAGACAAATGTCAAGCATACATTGATGTAATATGACACAATAAACCATGTGGAGGAGTTTGAGACCAACAAAGAGAGATTTAGTCCAAGGATCATCCAAGTTAAACCAAGTTCGTCCATTTTGGTCTTTCTTCGTTTCGACTAGCTTCAAAGTTGATCGAAGACAAATGTCAAGCATACATTGATGTAATATGACACAATAAACCATGTGGAGGAGTTTGAGACCAACAAAGAGAGATTTAGTCCAAGGATCATCCAAGTAAACCATGTTCGTCCATTTTGGTCTTTCTTCGTTTTGACTAGCTTCAAAGTTGATCGAAGACAAATGTCAAGCATACATTGATGTAATATGACACAATAAACCATGTGGAGGAGTTTGAGACAAACAAAGAGAGATTTAGTCCAAGGATCATCCAAGTTAACCAAGTTCGTCCATTTTGGTCTTTCTTCGTTTCGACTAGCTTCAAAGTTGATCGAAGACAAATGTCAAGCATACATTGATGTAATATGACACAATAAACCATGTGGAGGAGTTTGAGACCAACAAAGAGAGATTTGGTCCAAGGATCATCCAAGTTTAACAAGTTCGTCCATTTTGGTCTTTCTTCGTTTCGACTAGCTTCAAAGTTGATCGAAGCCAAATGTCAAGCATACATTGATGTAATATGACACAATAAACCATGTGGAGAGTTTGAGACCAACAAAGAGAGATTTGGTCCAAGGATCATCCAAGTTGGCCAAGTTCGTCCATTTTGGTCTTTCTTCGTTTCGACTAGCTTCAAAGTTGATCGAAGACAAATGTCAAGCATACATTGATGTAATATGACACAATAAACCATGTGGAGGAGTTTGAGACCACAAAGAGAGATTTAGTCCAAGGATCATCCAAGTTAAACAAGTTCGTCCATTTTGGTCTTTCTTCGTTTCGACTAGCTTCAAAGTTGACCGAAGCCAAATGTCAAGCATAGATTGATGTAATATGACACAATAAACCATGTGGAGAGTTGGAGACCAACAAAGAGAGATTTAGTCCAAGATATCACCAAGTTAACCAAGTTCGTCCATTTTGGTCTTTTTTTCGTTTCGACTAGCTTCAAAGTTGATCGAAGACAAATGTCAAGCATACATTGATGTAATATGACACAATAAACCATGTGGAGGAGTTTGAGACCAACAAAGAGAGATTTAGTCCAAGGATCATCCAAGTTAAACAAGTTCGTCCATTTTGGTCTTTCTTCGTTTCGACTAGCTTCAAAGTTGATCGAAGACAAATGTCAAGCATACATTGATGTAATATGACACAATAAACCATGTGGAGGAGTTTGAGACCAACAAAAGAGAGATTTAGTCAAGGATCATCCAAGTTAACCAAGTTCGTCCATTTTGGTCTTTCTTCGTTTCGACTAGCTTCAAAGTTGATCGAAGACAAATGTCAAGCATACATTGATGTAATATGACACAATAAACCATGTGGAGGAGTTTGAGACCAACAAAGAGAGATTTAGTCCAAGGATCATCCAAGTTAACCAAGTTCGTCCATTTTGGTCTTTCTTCGTTTCGACTAGCTTCAAAGTTGATCGAAGACAAATGTCAAGCATAGATTGATGTAATATGACACAATAAACCATGTGGAGGAGTTTGAGACCAACAAAGAGAGATTTAGTCCAAGGATCATCCAAGTTAACCAAGTTCGTCCATTTTGGTCTTTCTTCGTTTCGACTAGCTTCAAAGTTGATCGAAGACAAATGTCAAGCATACATTGATGTAATATGACACAATAAACCATGTGGAGGAGTTTGAGACCAACAAAGAGAGATTTAGTCCAAGGATCATCCAAGTTAAACAAGTTCGTCCATTTTGGTCTTTCTTCGTTTCGACTAGCTTCAAAGTTGATCGAAGCCAAATGTCAAGCATACATTGATGTAATATGACACAATAAACCATGTGGAGGAGTTTGAGACCAACAAAGAGAGATTTAGTCCAAGGATCATCCAAGTTAACCAAGTTCGTCCATTTTGGTCTTTCTTCGTTTCGACTAGCTTCAAAGTTGATCGAAGACAAATGTCAAGCATACATTGATGTAATATGACACAATAAACCATGTGGAGGAGTTTGAGACCAACAAAGAGAGATTTAGTCCAAGGATCATCCAAGTTAACCAAGTTCGTCCATTTTGGTCTTTCTTCGTTTCGACTAGCTTCAAAGTTGATCGAAGCCAAATGTCAAGCATAATTGATGTAATATGACACAATAAACCATGTGGAGGAGTTTGAGACAACAAAAGAGAGATTGAGTCCAAGGATCATCCAAGTTAACCAAGTTCGTCCATTTTGGTCTTTCTTCGTTTCGACTAGCTTCAAAGTTGATCGGACAAATGTCAAGCATACATTGATGTAATATGACACAATAAACCATGTGGAGGAGTTTGAGACCAACAAAGAGAGATTAGTCCAAGGATCATCCAAGTTGGCCAAGTTCGTCCATTTTGGTCTTTCTTCGTTTCGACTAGCTTCAAAGTTGATCGAAGACAAATGTCAAGCATACATTGATGTAATATGACACAATAAACCATGTGGAGGAGTTTGAGACCAACAAAGAGAGATTTAGTCCAAGGATCATCCAAGTTAAACAAGTTCGTCCATTTTGGTCTTTCTTCGTTTCGACTAGCTTCAAAGTTGATCGAAGCCAAATGTCAAGCATAGATTGATGTAATATGACACAATAAACCATGTGGAGGAGTTTGAGACCAACAAAGAGAGATTTAGTCCAAGGATCATCCAAGTTAACCAAGTTCGTCCATTTTGGTCTTTCTTCGTTTCGACTAGCTTCAAAGTTGATCGAAGCAAATGTCAAGCATAGATTGATGTAATATGACACAATAAACCATGTGGAGGAGTTTGAGACCAACAAAGAGAGATTTAGTCCAAGATCATCCAAGTTAACCAAGTTCGTCCATTTTGGTCTTTCTTCGTTTCGACTAGCTTCAAAGTTGATCGAAGACAAATGTCAAGCATACATTGATGTAATATGACACAATAAACCATGTGGAGGAGTTTGAGACCAACAAAGAGAGATTTAGTCCAAGGATCATCCAAGTTAACCAAGTTCGTCCATTTTGGTCTTTCTTCGTTTCGACTAGCTTCAAAGTTGATCGAAGACAAATGTCAAGCATACATTGATGTAATATGACACAATAAACCATGTGGAGGAGTTTGAGACCAACAAAGAGAGATTTAGTCCAAGGATCATCCAAGTTAACCAAGTTCGTCCATTTTGGTCTTTCTTCGTTTCGACTAGCTTCAAAGTTGATCGAAGACAAATGTCAAGCATACATTGATGTAATATGACACAATAAACCATGTGGAGGAGTTTGAGACAACAAAGAGAGATTTGTCCAAGGATCATCCAAGTTAACAAGTTCGTCCATTTTGGTCTTTTCTTCGTTTCGACTAGCTTCAAAGTTGATCGAAGACAATGTCAAGCATACATTGATGTAATATGACACAATAAACCATGTGGAGAGTTTGAGACAAACAAAGAGAGATTTGGTCCAAGATCATCCAAGTTAACCAAGTTCGTCCATTTTGGTCTTTCTTCGTTTCGACTAGCTTCAAAGTTGATCGAAGACAAATGTCAAGCATACATTGATGTAATATGACACAAAAACCATGTGGAGGAGTTTGAGACCAACAAGAGAGATTTAGTCCATGGATCATCCAAGTTAACCAAGTTCGTCCATTTTGGTCTTTCTTCGTTTCGACTAGCTTCAAAGTTGACGAAGACAAATGTCAAGCATACATTGATGTAATATGACACAATAAACCATGTGGAGAAGTTTGAGACCAAACAAAGAGAGATTTGGTCCAAGAATCATCCAAGTTGGCCAAGTTCGTCCATTTTGGTCTTTCTTCGTTTCGACTAGCTTCAAAGTTGATCGAAGAAAATGTCAAGCATACATTGATGTAATATGACACATATAAACCATGTGGAGGAGTTTGAGACCAACAAAGAGAGATTTAGTCCAAGGATCATCCAAGTTAACCAAGTTCGTCCATTTTGGTCTTTCTTCGTTTCGACTAGCTTCAAAGTTGACCGAAGCCAAATGTCAAGCATAGATTGATGTAATATGACACAATAAACCATGTGGAGAAGTTGGAGACAACAAAGAGAGATTTTAGTCCAAGAATCATCCAAGTTAACCAAGTTCGTCCATTTTGGTCTTTCTTCGTTTCGACTAGCTTCAAAGTTGATCGAAGACAAATGTCAAGCATACATTGATGTAATATGACACAATAAACCATGTGGAGGAGTTTGAGACCAACAAAGAGAGATTTAGTCAAGGATCATCCAAGTTAACCAAGTTCGTCCATTTTGGTCTTTCTTCGTTTCGACTAGCTTCAAAGTTGATCGAAGACAAATGTCAAGCATACATTGATGTAATATGACACAATAAACCATGTGGAGGAGTTTGAGACAACAAAGAGAGATTTAGTCCAAGGATCATCCAAGTTAAATGTTCGTCCATTTTGGTCTTTCTTCGTTTGACTAGCTTCAAAGTTGATCGAAGACAAATGTCAAGCATACATTGATGTAATATGACACAATAAACCATGTGGAGGAGTTTGAGACCAACAAAGAGAGATTTAGTCCAAGGATCATCCAAGTTAACCAAGTTCGTCCATTTTGGTCTTTCTTCGTTTCGACTAGCTTCAAAGTTGATCGAAGACAAATGTCAAGCATACATTGATGTAATATGACACAATAAACATGTGGAGGAGTTTGAGACCAACAAAGAGAGATTTAGTCCAAGGATCATCCAAGTTAACCAAGTTCGTCCATTTTGGTCTTTCTTCGTTTCGACTAGCTTCAAAGTTGACCGAAGCCAAATGTCAAGCATAGATTGATGTAATATGACACAATAAACCATGTGGAGAAGTTTGAGACCAACAAAGAGAGATTTGGTCCAAGAATCATCCAAGTTGGCCAAGGTCGTCCATTTTGGTCTTTCTTCGTTTCGACTAGCTTCAAAGTTGATCGAAGACAAATGTCAAGCATACATTGATGTAATATGACACAATAAACCATGTGGAGGAGTTTGAGACCAACAAAGAGAGATTTAGTCCAAGGATCATCCAAGTTAACCAAGTTCGTCCATTTTGGTCTTTCTTCGTTTCGACTAGCTTCAAAGTTGACCGAAGCCAAATGTCAAGCATAGATTGATGTAATATGACACAATAAACCATGTGGAGAAGTTTGAGACCAACAAAGAGAGATTTGGTCCAAGAATCATCCAAGTTAACCAAGTTCGTCCATTTTGGTCTTTCTTCGTTTCGACTAGCTTCAAAGTTGATCGAAGACAAATGTCAAGCATACATTGATGTAATATGACACAATAAACCATGTGGAGGAGTTTGAGACCAACAAAGAGAGATTTAGTCCAAGGATCATCCAAGTTAAACAAGTTCGTCCATTTTGGTCTTTCTTCGTTTTGACTAGCTTCAAAGTTGATCGAAGACAAATGTCAAGCATACATTGATGTAATATGACACAATAAACCATGTGGAGGAGTTTGAGACCAACAAAGAGAGATTTAGTCCAAGGATCATCCAAGTTAACCAAGTTCGTCCATTTTGGTCTTTCTTCGTTTCGACTAGCTTCAAAGTTGATCGAAGACAAATGTCAAGCATACATTGATGTAATATGACACAATAAACCATGTGGAGGAGTTTGAGACCAACAAGAGAGATTTAGTCCAAGGATCATCCAAGTTAAAGTTCGTCCCATTTTGGTCTTTCTTCGTTTGACTAGCTTCAAAGTTGATCGAAGACAAATGTCAAGCATACATTGATGTAATATGACACAATAAACCATGTGGAGGAGGTTGAGACCAACAAAGAGAGATTTAGTCCAAGGATCATCCAAGTTACCAAGTTCGTCCATTTTGGTCTTTCTTCGTTTCGACTAGCTTCAAAGTTGATCGAAGACAAATGTCAAGCATACATTGATGTAATATGACACAATAAACCATGTGGAGGAGTTTGAGACCAACAAAGAGAGATTTAGTCCAAGGATCATCCAAGTTAAACAAGTTCGTCCATTTTGGTCTTTCTTCGTTTCGACTAGCTTCAAAGTTGATCGAAGACAAATGTCAAGCATACATTGATGTAATATGACACAATAAACCATGTGGAGGAGTTTGAGACCAACAAAGAGAGATTTAGTCCAAGGATCATCCAAGTTAACCAAGTTCGTCCATTTTGGTCTTTCTTCGTTTCGACTAGCTTCAAAGTTGATCGAAGACAAATGTCAAGCATACATTGATGTAATATGACACAATAAACCATGTGGAGGAGTTTGAGACCAACAAAGAGAGATTTAGTCCAAGGATCATCCAAGTTAACCAAGTTCGTCCATTTTGGTCTTTCTTCGTTTCGACTAGCTTCAAAGTTGACCGAAGCAAATGTCAAGCATACATTGATGTAATATGACACAATAAACCATGTGGAGGAGTTTGAGACCAACAAAGAGAGATTTAGTCCAAGGATCATCCAAGTTAACCAAGTTCGTCCATTTTGGTCTTTCTTCGTTTCGACTAGCTTCAAAGTTGACCGAAGCCAAATGTCAAGCATAGATTGATGTAATATGACACAATAAACCATGTGGAGGAGTTTGAGACAAACAAAGAGAGATTTAGTCCAAGAATCATCCAAGTTGGCAAGTTCGTCCATTTTGGTCTTTCTTCGTTTCGACTAGCTTCAAAGTTGATCGAAGCCAAATGTCAAGCATACATTGATGTAATATGACACAATAAACCATGTGGAGGAGTTTGAGACAAACAAAGAGAGATTAGTCCAAGAATCATCCAAGTTGGCCAAGTTCGTCCATTTTGGTCTTTCTTCGTTTCGACTAGCTTCAAAGTTGATCGAAGACAAATGTCAAGCATAGATTGATGTAATATGACACAATAAACCATGTGGAGAGTTGGAGACCAACAAAGAGAGATTTAGTCCAAGAATCATCCAAGTTAACCAAGTTCGTCCATTTTGGTCTTTCTTCGTTTCGACTAGCTTCAAAGTTGATCGAAGCCAATGTCAAGCATACATTGATGTAATATGACACAATAAACATGTGGAGGAGTTTGAGACCAACAAAGAGAGATTTAGTCCAAGGATCATCCAAGTTAAAAGTTCGTCCATTTTGGTCTTTCTTCGTTTTCGACTAGCTTCAAAGTTGACGAAGACAAATGTCAAGCATACATTGATGTAATATGACACAATAAACCATGTGGAGGAGTTTGAGACCAACAAAGAGAGATTTAGTCCAAGGATCATCCAAGTTAACCAGTTCGTCCATTTTGGTCTTTCTTCGTTTCGACTAGCTTCAAAGTTGATCGAAGACAAATGTCAAGCATACATTGATGTAATATGACACAATAAACCATGTGGAGGAGTTTGAGACCAACAAAGAGAGATTTAGTCCAAGGATCATCCAAGTTAACAAGTTCGTCCATTTTGGTCTTTCTTCGTTTCGACTAGCTTCAAAGTTGATCGAAGACAAATGTCAAGCATACATTGATGTAATATGACACAATAAACCATGTGGAGGAGTTTGAGACCAACAAAGAGAGATTTAGTCCAAGGATCATCCAAGTTACCAAGTTCGTCCATTTTGGTCTTTCTTCGTTTCGACTAGCTTCAAAGTTGATCGAAGACAAATGTCAAGCATACATTGATGTAATATGACACAATAAACCATGTGGAGGAGTTTGAGACCAACAAAGAGAGATTTAGTCCAAGGATCATCCAAGTTAACCAAGTTCGTCCATTTTGGTCTTTCTTCGTTTCGACTAGCTTCAAAGTTGACGAAGCCAAATGTCAAGCATACATTGATGTAATATGACACAATAAACCATGTGGAGGAGTTTGAGACCAACAAAGAGATTTAGTCCAAGGATCATCCAAGTTAACCAAGTTCGTCCATTTTGGTCTTTCTTCGTTTCGACTAGCTTCAAAGTTGACCGAAGCCAAATGTCAAGCATAGATTGATGTAATATGACACAATAAACCATGTGGAGGAGTTTGAGACAAACAAAGAGAGATTTAGGTCCAAGAATCATCCAAGTTGGCCAAGTTCGTCCATTTTGGTCTTTCTTCGTTTCGACTAGCTTCAAAGTTGATCGAAGACAAATGTCAAGCATACATTGATGTAATATGACACAATAAACCATGTGGAGGAGTTTGAGACAAACAAAGAGAGATTTAGTCCAAGGATCATCCAAGTTGGCCAAGTTCGTCCATTTTGGTCTTTCTTCGTTTCGACTAGCTTCAAAGTTGACCGAAGCCAAATGTCAAGCATAGATTGATGTAATATGACACATAAACCATGTGGAGAAGTTTGAGACCAACAAAGAGAGATTTAGTCCAAGATCATCCAAGTTAACCAAGTTCGTCCATGTTTTGGCTTTTGTAGTTAGCTAGTTATTTAGTAATGATCAATAGTTTCATTGGGAGTTTTAAGAAACAAGGAGAGTTTGTTTGAATAGGTTAGTTAAAGTTTGTCCATTTTGGTCTTTCTTCGTTTCGACTAGCTTCAAAGTTGATCGAAGACAAATGTCAAGCATACATTGATGTAATATGACACAATAAACCATGTGGAGGAGTTTGAGACCAACAAAGAGAGATTTAGTCCAAGGATCATCCAAGTTAACCAAGTTCGTCCATTTTGGTCTTTCTTCGTTTCGACTAGCTTCAAAGTTGATCGAAGCCAAATGTCAAGCATACATTGATGTAATATGACACAATAAACCATGTGGAGGAGTTTGAGACCAACAAAGAGAGATTTAGTCCAAGGATCATCCAAGTTAACCAAGTTCGTCCATTTTGGTCTTTTCTTCGTTTCGACTAGCTTCAAAGTTGATCGAAGACAAATGTCAAGCATACATTGATGTAATATGACACAATAAACCATGTGGAGGAGTTTGAGACCAACAAAGAGAGATTAGGTCCAAGGATCATCCAAGTTAACCAAGTTCGTCCATTTTGGTCTTTCTTCGTTTCGACTAGCTTCAAAGTTGATCGAAGCCAAATGTCAAGCATACATTGATGTAATATGACACAATAAACCATGTGGAGGAGTTTGAGACCAACAAAGAGAGATTTAGTCCAAGGATCATCCAAGTTAAACAGTTCGTCCATTTTGGTCTTTCTTCGTTTCGACTAGCTTCAAAGTTGACCGAAGCCAAATGTCAAGCATAGATTGATGTAATATGACACAATAAACCATGTGGAGAAGTTTGAGACCAACAAAGAGAGATTTGGTCCAAGGATCATCCAAGTTACCAAGTTCGTCCATTTTGGTCTTTCTTCGTTTCGACTAGCTTCAAAGTTGATCGAAGAAATGTCAAGCATACATTGATGTAATATGACACAATAAACCATGTGGAGGAGTTTGAGACCAACAAAGAGAGATTTAGTCCAAGGATCATCCAAGTTAACCAAGTTCGTCCATTTTGGTCTTTCTTCGTTTCGACTAGCTTCAAAGTTGATCGAAGACAAATGTCAAGCATACATTGATGTAATATGACACAATAAACCATGTGGAGGAGTTTGAGACCAACAAAGAGAGATTTGGTCCAAGAATCATCCAAGTTAACCAAGTTCGTCCATTTTGGTCTTTCTTCGTTTCGACTAGCTTCAAAGTTGATCGAAGACAAATGTCAAGCATACATTGATGTAATATGACACAATAAACCATGTGGAGGAGTTTGAGACCAACAAAGAGAGATTTAGTCCAAGGATCATCCAAGTTAACAAGTTCGTCCATTTTGGTCTTTCTTCGTTTCGACTAGCTTCAAAGTTGATCGAAGACAAATGTCAAGCATAGATTGATGTAATATGACACAATAAACCATGTGGAGGAGTTTGAGACCAACAAAGAGAGATTTAGTCCAAGGATCATCCAAGTTAACCAAGTTCGTCCATTTTGGTCTTTCTTCGTTTCGACTAGCTTCAAAGTTGACCGAAGCCAAATGTCAAGCATACATTGATGTAATATGACACAATAAACCATGTGGAGGAGTTTGAGACCAACAAAGAGAGATTTGGTCCAAGAATCATCCAAGTTAACCAAGTTCGTCCATTTTGGTCTTTCTTCGTTTACTAGCTTCAAAGTTTGATCGAAGACAAATGTCAAGCATACATTGATGTAATATGACACAATAAACCATGTGGAGGAGTTTGAGACCAACAAGAGAGATTTAGTCCAAGGATCATCCAAGTTAACCAAGTTCGTCCATTTTGGTCTTTCTTCGTTTCGACTAGCTTCAAAGTTGACCGAAGCCAAATGTCAAGCATACATTGATGTAATATGACACAATAAACCATGTGGAGAAGTTTGAGACAAACAAAGAGAGATTTGGTCCAAGAATCATCCAAGTTAGCCAAGTTCGTCCATTTTGGTCTTTCTTCGTTTCGACTAGCTTCAAAGTTGATCGAAGACAAATGTCAAGCATACATTGATGTAATATGACAATAAACCATGTGGAGGAGTTTGAGACCAACAAAGAGAGATTTAGTCCAGGATCATCCAAGTTAACCAAGTTCGTCCATTTTGGTCTTTCTTCGTTTCGACTAGCTTCAAAGTTGATCGAAGACAAATGTCAAGCATACATTGATGTAATATGACACAATAAACCATGTGGAGGAGTTTGAGACCAACAAAGAGAGATTTAGTCCAAGAATCATCCAAGTTCCGTCCATTTTGGTCTTTCTTCGTTTCGACTAGCTTCAAAGTTGACGAAGACCAAATGTCAAGCATACATTGATGTAATATGACACAATAAACCATGTGGAGAAGTTTGAGACCAACAAAGAGAGATTTAGTCAAGGATCATCCAAGTTACCAAGTTCGTCCATTTTGGTCTTTCTTCGTTTCGACTAGCTTCAAAGTTGACCGAAGCCAAATGTCAAGCATACATTGATGTAATATGACACAATAAACCATGTGGAGAAGTTTGAGACCAACAAAGAGAGATTTAGTCCAAGGATCATCCAAGTTAACAAGTTCGTCCATTTTGGTCTTTCTTCGTTTCGACTAGCTTCAAAGTTGACCGAAGCCAAATGTCAAGCATAGATTGATGTAATATGACACAATAAACCATGTGGAGAAGTTTGAGACAAACAAAGAGAGATTTAGTCCAAGAATCATCCAAGTTGGCCAAGTTCGTCCATTTTGGTCTTTCTTCGTTTCGACTAGCTTCAAAGTTGATCGAAGACAAATGTCAAGCATACATTGATGTAATATGACACAATAAACCATGTGGAGGAGTTTGAGACCAACAAAGAGAGATTTAGTCCAAGGATCATCCAAGTTAACCAAGTTCGTCCATTTGGTCTTTCTTCGTTTCGACTAGCTTCAAAGTTGACCGAAGCCAAATGTCAAGCATAGATTGATGTAATATGACACAATAAACCATGTGGAGGAGTTTGAGACCAACAAAGAGAGATTTAGTCCAAGGATCATCCAAGTTAACCAAGTTCGTCCATTTTGGTCTTTCTTCGTTTCGACTAGCTTCAAAGTTGACCGAAGCCAAATGTCAAGCATAGATTGATGTAATATGACACAATAAACCATGTGGAGAAGTTTGAGACCAACAAAGAGAGATTTAGTCCAAGATCATCCAAGTTAACCAAGTTCGTCCATTTTGGTCTTTCTTCGTTTCGACTAGCTTCAAAGTTGACCGAAGACAAATGTCAAGCATACATTGATGTAATATGACACAATAAACCATGTGGAGAGTTTGAGACCAACAAAGAGAGATTTAGTCCAAGGATCATCCAAGTTAACCAAGTTCGTCCATTTTGGTCTTTCTTCGTTTCGACTAGCTTCAAAGTTGACCGAAGACAAATGTCAAGCATAGATTGATGTAATATGACACAATAAACCATGTGGAGGAGTTTGAGACCAACAAAGAGAGATTTAGTCCAAGGATCATCCAAGTTAACCAAGTTCGTCCATTTTGGTCTTTCTTCGTTTCGACTAGCTTCAAAGTTGACCGAAGACAAATGTCAAGCATAGATTGATGTAATATGACACAATAAACCATGTGGAGAGTTTGAGACCAACAAAGAGAGATTTAGTCCAAGGATCATCCAAGTTAACCAAGTTCGTCCATTTTGGTCTTTCTTCGTTTCGACTAGCTTCAAAGTTGACCGAAGCCAAATGTCAAGCATAGATTGATGTAATATGACACAATAAACCATGTGGAGGAGTTTGAGACCAACAAAGAGAGATTTAGTCCAAGGATCATCCAAGTTAACCAAGTTCGTCCATTTTGGTCTTTCTTCGTTTCGACTAGCTTCAAAGTTGACCGAAGCCAAATGTCAAGCATAGATTGATGTAATATGACACAATAAACCATGTGGAGGAGTTTGAGACCAACAAAGAGAGATTTAGTCCAAGATCATCCAAGTTAACCAAGTTCGTCCATTTTGGTCTTTCTTCGTTTCGACTAGCTTCAAAGTTGATCGAAGACAAATGTCAAGCATACATTGATGTAATATGACACAATAAACCATGTGGAGGAGTTTGAGACCAACAAAGAGAGATTTAGTCCAAGGATCATCCAAGTTAACCAAGTTCGTCCATTTTGGTCTTTCTTCGTTTCGACTAGCTTCAAAGTTGACCGAAGACAAATGTCAAGCATAGATTGATGTAATATGACACAATAAACCATGTGGAGGAGTTTGAGACCAACAAAGAGAGATTTAGTCCAAGGATCATCCAAGTTAACCAAGTTCGTCCATTTTGGTCTTTCTTCGTTTCGACTAGCTTCAAAGTTGACCGAAGCCAAATGTCAAGCATAGATTGATGTAATATGACACAATAAACCATGTGGAGGAGTTTGAGACCAACAAAGAGAGATTTAGTCCAAGGATCATCCAAGTTAACCAAGTTCGTCCATTTTGGTCTTTCTTCGTTTCGACTAGCTTCAAAGTTGACCGAAGCCAAATGTCAAGCATAGATTGATGTAATATGACACAATAAACCATGTGGAGGAGTTTGAGACCAACAAAGAGAGATTTAGTCCAAGGATCATCCAAGTTAACCAAGTTCGTCCATTTTGGTCTTTCTTCGTTTCGACTAGCTTCAAAGTTGACCGAAGCCAAATGTCAAGCATAGATTGATGTAATATGACACAATAAACCATGTGGAGAGTTTGAGACCAACAAAGAGAGATTTAGTCCAAGGATCATCCAAGTTAACCAAGTTCGTCCATTTTGGTCTTTCTTCGTTTCGACTAGCTTCAAAGTTGATCGAAGACAAATGTCAAGCATAGATTGATGTAATATGACACAATAAACCATGTGGAGGAGTTTGAGACCAACAAAGAGAGATTTAGTCCAAGGATCATCCAAGTTAACCAAGTTCGTCCATTTTGGTCTTTCTTCGTTTCGACTAGCTTCAAAGTTGATCGAAGACAAATGTCAAGCATAGATTGATGTAATATGACACAATAAACCATGTGGAGGAGTTTGAGACCAACAAAGAGAGATTTAGTCCAAGGATCATCCAAGTTAACCAAGTTCGTCCATTTTGGTCTTTCTTCGTTTCGACTAGCTTCAAAGTTGACCGAAGCCAAATGTCAAGCATAGATTGATGTAATATGACACAATAAACCATGTGGAGGAGTTTGAGACCAACAAAGAGAGATTTAGTCCAAGGATCATCCAAGTTAACCAAGTTCGTCCATTTTGGTCTTTCTTCGTTTCGACTAGCTTCAAAGTTGACCGAAGCCAAATGTCAAGCATAGATTGATGTAATATGACACAATAAACCATGTGGAGGAGTTTGAGACCAACAAAGAGAGATTTAGTCCAAGGATCATCCAAGTTAACCAAGTTCGTCCATTTTGGTCTTTCTTCGTTTCGACTAGCTTCAAAGTTGACCGAAGACAAATGTCAAGCATAGATTGATGTAATATGACACAATAAACCATGTGGAGGAGTTTGAGACCAACAAAGAGAGATTTAGTCCAAGGATCATCCAAGTTAACCAAGTTCGTCCATTTTGGTCTTTCTTCGTTTCGACTAGCTTCAAAGTTGACCGAAGCCAAATGTCAAGCATAGATTGATGTAATATGACACAATAAACCATGTGGAGGAGTTTGAGACCAACAAAGAGAGATTTAGTCCAAGGATCATCCAAGTTAACCAAGTTCGTCCATTTTGGTCTTTCTTCGTTTCGACTAGCTTCAAAGTTGACCGAAGCCAAATGTCAAGCATAGATTGATGTAATATGACACAATAAACCATGTGGAGGAGTTTGAGACCAACAAAGAGAGATTTAGTCCAAGGATCATCCAAGTTAACCAAGTTCGTCCATTTTGGTCTTTCTTCGTTTCGACTAGCTTCAAAGTTGACCGAAGCCAAATGTCAAGCATAGATTGATGTAATATGACACAATAAACCATGTGGAGAAGTTTGAGACCAACAAAGAGAGATTTAGTCCAAGGATCATCCAAGTTAACCAAGTTCGTCCATTTTGGTCTTTCTTCGTTTCGACTAGCTTCAAAGTTGATCGAAGACAAATGTCAAGCATAGATTGATGTAATATGACACAATAAACCATGTGGAGGAGTTTGAGACCAACAAAGAGAGATTTAGTCCAAGGATCATCCAAGTTAACCAAGTTCGTCCATTTTGGTCTTTCTTCGTTTCGACTAGCTTCAAAGTTGACCGAAGCCAAATGTCAAGCATAGATTGATGTAATATGACACAATAAACCATGTGGAGGAGTTTGAGACCAACAAAGAGAGATTTAGTCCAAGGATCATCCAAGTTAACCAAGTTCGTCCATTTTGGTCTTTCTTCGTTTCGACTAGCTTCAAAGTTGACCGAAGCCAAATGTCAAGCATAGATTGATGTAATATGACACAATAAACCATGTGGAGGAGTTTGAGACCAACAAAGAGAGATTTAGTCCAAGGATCATCCAAGTTAACCAAGTTCGTCCATTTTGGTCTTTCTTCGTTTCGACTAGCTTCAAAGTTGACCGAAGACAAATGTCAAGCATAGATTGATGTAATATGACACAATAAACCATGTGGAGGAGTTTGAGACCAACAAAGAGAGATTTAGTCCAAGGATCATCCAAGTTAACCAAGTTCGTCCATTTTGGTCTTTCTTCGTTTCGACTAGCTTCAAAGTTGACCGAAGCCAAATGTCAAGCATAGATTGATGTAATATGACACAATAAACCATGTGGAGGAGTTTGAGACCAACAAAGAGAGATTTAGTCCAAGGATCATCCAAGTTAACCAAGTTCGTCCATTTTGGTCTTTCTTCGTTTCGACTAGCTTCAAAGTTGACCGAAGCCAAATGTCAAGCATAGATTGATGTAATATGACACAATAAACCATGTGGAGGAGTTTGAGACCAACAAAGAGAGATTTAGTCCAAGGATCATCCAAGTTAACCAAGTTCGTCCATTTTGGTCTTTCTTCGTTTCGACTAGCTTCAAAGTTGACCGAAGCCAAATGTCAAGCATAGATTGATGTAATATGACACAATAAACCATGTGGAGAGTTTGAGACCAACAAAGAGAGATTTAGTCCAAGGATCATCCAAGTTAACCAAGTTCGTCCATTTTGGTCTTTCTTCGTTTCGACTAGCTTCAAAGTTGACCGAAGCCAAATGTCAAGCATAGATTGATGTAATATGACACAATAAACCATGTGGAGGAGTTTGAGACCAACAAAGAGAGATTTAGTCCAAGGATCATCCAAGTTAACCAAGTTCGTCCATTTTGGTCTTTCTTCGTTTCGACTAGCTTCAAAGTTGACCGAAGCCAAATGTCAAGCATAGATTGATGTAATATGACACAATAAACCATGTGGAGGAGTTTGAGACCAACAAAGAGAGATTTAGTCCAAGGATCATCCAAGTTAACCAAGTTCGTCCATTTTGGTCTTTCTTCGTTTCGACTAGCTTCAAAGTTGACCGAAGCCAAATGTCAAGCATAGATTGATGTAATATGACACAATAAACCATGTGGAGGAGTTTGAGACCAACAAAGAGAGATTTAGTCCAAGGATCATCCAAGTTAACCAAGTTCGTCCATTTTGGTCTTTCTTCGTTTCGACTAGCTTCAAAGTTGACCGAAGACAAATGTCAAGCATAGATTGATGTAATATGACACAATAAACCATGTGGAGGAGTTTGAGACCAACAAAGAGAGATTTAGTCCAAGGATCATCCAAGTTAACCAAGTTCGTCCATTTTGGTCTTTCTTCGTTTCGACTAGCTTCAAAGTTGACCGAAGCCAAATGTCAAGCATAGATTGATGTAATATGACACAATAAACCATGTGGAGGAGTTTGAGACCAACAAAGAGAGATTTAGTCCAAGGATCATCCAAGTTAACCAAGTTCGTCCATTTTGGTCTTTCTTCGTTTCGACTAGCTTCAAAGTTGACCGAAGCCAAATGTCAAGCATAGATTGATGTAATATGACACAATAAACCATGTGGAGGAGTTTGAGACCAACAAAGAGAGATTTAGTCCAAGGATCATCCAAGTTAACCAAGTTCGTCCATTTTGGTCTTTCTTCGTTTCGACTAGCTTCAAAGTTGACCGAAGCCAAATGTCAAGCATAGATTGATGTAATATGACACAATAAACCATGTGGAGGAGTTTGAGACCAACAAAGAGAGATTTAGTCCAAGGATCATCCAAGTTAACCAAGTTCGTCCATTTTGGTCTTTCTTCGTTTCGACTAGCTTCAAAGTTGACCGAAGCCAAATGTCAAGCATAGATTGATGTAATATGACACAATAAACCATGTGGAGGAGTTTGAGACCAACAAAGAGAGATTTAGTCCAAGGATCATCCAAGTTAACCAAGTTCGTCCATTTTGGTCTTTCTTCGTTTCGACTAGCTTCAAAGTTGACCGAAGCCAAATGTCAAGCATAGATTGATGTAATATGACACAATAAACCATGTGGAGGAGTTTGAGACCAACAAAGAGAGATTTAGTCCAAGGATCATCCAAGTTAACCAAGTTCGTCCATTTTGGTCTTTCTTCGTTTCGACTAGCTTCAAAGTTGACCGAAGCCAAATGTCAAGCATAGATTGATGTAATATGACACAATAAACCATGTGGAGGAGTTTGAGACCAACAAAGAGAGATTTAGTCCAAGGATCATCCAAGTTAACCAAGTTCGTCCATTTTGGTCTTTCTTCGTTTCGACTAGCTTCAAAGTTGACCGAAGCCAAATGTCAAGCATAGATTGATGTAATATGACACAATAAACCATGTGGAGGAGTTTGAGACCAACAAAGAGAGATTTAGTCCAAGGATCATCCAAGTTAACCAAGTTCGTCCATTTTGGTCTTTCTTCGTTTCGACTAGCTTCAAAGTTGACCGAAGCCAAATGTCAAGCATAGATTGATGTAATATGACACAATAAACCATGTGGAGGAGTTTGAGACCAACAAAGAGAGATTTAGTCCAAGGATCATCCAAGTTAACCAAGTTCGTCCATTTTGGTCTTTCTTCGTTTCGACTAGCTTCAAAGTTGACCGAAGCCAAATGTCAAGCATAGATTGATGTAATATGACACAATAAACCATGTGGAGGAGTTTGAGACCAACAAAGAGAGATTTAGTCCAAGGATCATCCAAGTTAACCAAGTTCGTCCATTTTGGTCTTTCTTCGTTTCGACTAGCTTCAAAGTTGACCGAAGCCAAATGTCAAGCATAGATTGATGTAATATGACACAATAAACCATGTGGAGGAGTTTGAGACCAACAAAGAGAGATTTAGTCCAAGGATCATCCAAGTTAACCAAGTTCGTCCATTTTGGTCTTTCTTCGTTTCGACTAGCTTCAAAGTTGACCGAAGCCAAATGTCAAGCATAGATTGATGTAATATGACACAATAAACCATGTGGAGGAGTTTGAGACCAACAAAGAGAGATTTAGTCCAAGGATCATCCAAGTTAACCAAGTTCGTCCATTTTGGTCTTTCTTCGTTTCGACTAGCTTCAAAGTTGACCGAAGCCAAATGTCAAGCATAGATTGATGTAATATGACACAATAAACCATGTGGAGGAGTTTGAGACCAACAAAGAGAGATTTAGTCCAAGGATCATCCAAGTTAACCAAGTTCGTCCATTTTGGTCTTTCTTCGTTTCGACTAGCTTCAAAGTTGACCGAAGCCAAATGTCAAGCATAGATTGATGTAATATGACACAATAAACCATGTGGAGGAGTTTGAGACCAACAAAGAGAGATTTAGTCCAAGGATCATCCAAGTTAACCAAGTTCGTCCATTTTGGTCTTTCTTCGTTTCGACTAGCTTCAAAGTTGACCGAAGCCAAATGTCAAGCATAGATTGATGTAATATGACACAATAAACCATGTGGAGGAGTTTGAGACCAACAAAGAGAGATTTAGTCCAAGGATCATCCAAGTTAACCAAGTTCGTCCATTTTGGTCTTTCTTCGTTTCGACTAGCTTCAAAGTTGACCGAAGCCAAATGTCAAGCATAGATTGATGTAATATGACACAATAAACCATGTGGAGGAGTTTGAGACCAACAAAGAGAGATTTAGTCCAAGGATCATCCAAGTTAACCAAGTTCGTCCATTTTGGTCTTTCTTCGTTTCGACTAGCTTCAAAGTTGACCGAAGCCAAATGTCAAGCATAGATTGATGTAATATGACACAATAAACCATGTGGAGGAGTTTGAGACCAACAAAGAGAGATTTAGTCCAAGGATCATCCAAGTTAACCAAGTTCGTCCATTTTGGTCTTTCTTCGTTTCGACTAGCTTCAAAGTTGACCGAAGCCAAATGTCAAGCATAGATTGATGTAATATGACACAATAAACCATGTGGAGGAGTTTGAGACCAACAAAGAGAGATTTAGTCCAAGGATCATCCAAGTTAACCAAGTTCGTCCATTTTGGTCTTTCTTCGTTTCGACTAGCTTCAAAGTTGACCGAAGCCAAATGTCAAGCATAGATTGATGTAATATGACACAATAAACCATGTGGAGGAGTTTGAGACCAACAAAGAGAGATTTAGTCCAAGGATCATCCAAGTTAACCAAGTTCGTCCATTTTGGTCTTTCTTCGTTTCGACTAGCTTCAAAGTTGACCGAAGCCAAATGTCAAGCATAGATTGATGTAATATGACACAATAAACCATGTGGAGGAGTTTGAGACCAACAAAGAGAGATTTAGTCCAAGGATCATCCAAGTTAACCAAGTTCGTCCATTTTGGTCTTTCTTCGTTTCGACTAGCTTCAAAGTTGACCGAAGCCAAATGTCAAGCATAGATTGATGTAATATGACACAATAAACCATGTGGAGGAGTTTGAGACCAACAAAGAGAGATTTAGTCCAAGGATCATCCAAGTTAACCAAGTTCGTCCATTTTGGTCTTTCTTCGTTTCGACTAGCTTCAAAGTTGACCGAAGCCAAATGTCAAGCATAGATTGATGTAATATGACACAATAAACCATGTGGAGGAGTTTGAGACCAACAAAGAGAGATTTAGTCCAAGGATCATCCAAGTTAACCAAGTTCGTCCATTTTGGTCTTTCTTCGTTTCGACTAGCTTCAAAGTTGACCGAAGCCAAATGTCAAGCATAGATTGATGTAATATGACACAATAAACCATGTGGAGGAGTTTGAGACCAACAAAGAGAGATTTAGTCCAAGGATCATCCAAGTTAACCAAGTTCGTCCATTTTGGTCTTTCTTCGTTTCGACTAGCTTCAAAGTTGACCGAAGCCAAATGTCAAGCATAGATTGATGTAATATGACACAATAAACCATGTGGAGGAGTTTGAGACCAACAAAGAGAGATTTAGTCCAAGGATCATCCAAGTTAACCAAGTTCGTCCATTTTGGTCTTTCTTCGTTTCGACTAGCTTCAAAGTTGACCGAAGCCAAATGTCAAGCATAGATTGATGTAATATGACACAATAAACCATGTGGAGGAGTTTGAGACCAACAAAGAGAGATTTAGTCCAAGGATCATCCAAGTTAACCAAGTTCGTCCATTTTGGTCTTTCTTCGTTTCGACTAGCTTCAAAGTTGACCGAAGCCAAATGTCAAGCATAGATTGATGTAATATGACACAATAAACCATGTGGAGGAGTTTGAGACCAACAAAGAGAGATTTAGTCCAAGGATCATCCAAGTTAACCAAGTTCGTCCATTTTGGTCTTTCTTCGTTTCGACTAGCTTCAAAGTTGACCGAAGCCAAATGTCAAGCATAGATTGATGTAATATGACACAATAAACCATGTGGAGGAGTTTGAGACCAACAAAGAGAGATTTAGTCCAAGGATCATCCAAGTTAACCAAGTTCGTCCATTTTGGTCTTTCTTCGTTTCGACTAGCTTCAAAGTTGACCGAAGCCAAATGTCAAGCATAGATTGATGTAATATGACACAATAAACCATGTGGAGGAGTTTGAGACCAACAAAGAGAGATTTAGTCCAAGGATCATCCAAGTTAACCAAGTTCGTCCATTTTGGTCTTTCTTCGTTTCGACTAGCTTCAAAGTTGACCGAAGCCAAATGTCAAGCATAGATTGATGTAATATGACACAATAAACCATGTGGAGGAGTTTGAGACCAACAAAGAGAGATTTAGTCCAAGGATCATCCAAGTTAACCAAGTTCGTCCATTTTGGTCTTTCTTCGTTTCGACTAGCTTCAAAGTTGACCGAAGCCAAATGTCAAGCATAGATTGATGTAATATGACACAATAAACCATGTGGAGGAGTTTGAGACCAACAAAGAGAGATTTAGTCCAAGGATCATCCAAGTTAACCAAGTTCGTCCATTTTGGTCTTTCTTCGTTTCGACTAGCTTCAAAGTTGACCGAAGCCAAATGTCAAGCATAGATTGATGTAATATGACACAATAAACCATGTGGAGGAGTTTGAGACCAACAAAGAGAGATTTAGTCCAAGGATCATCCAAGTTAACCAAGTTCGTCCATTTTGGTCTTTCTTCGTTTCGACTAGCTTCAAAGTTGACCGAAGCCAAATGTCAAGCATAGATTGATGTAATATGACACAATAAACCATGTGGAGGAGTTTGAGACCAACAAAGAGAGATTTAGTCCAAGGATCATCCAAGTTAACCAAGTTCGTCCATTTTGGTCTTTCTTCGTTTCGACTAGCTTCAAAGTTGACCGAAGCCAAATGTCAAGCATAGATTGATGTAATATGACACAATAAACCATGTGGAGGAGTTTGAGACCAACAAAGAGAGATTTAGTCCAAGGATCATCCAAGTTAACCAAGTTCGTCCATTTTGGTCTTTCTTCGTTTCGACTAGCTTCAAAGTTGACCGAAGCCAAATGTCAAGCATAGATTGATGTAATATGACACAATAAACCATGTGGAGGAGTTTGAGACCAACAAAGAGAGATTTAGTCCAAGGATCATCCAAGTTAACCAAGTTCGTCCATTTTGGTCTTTCTTCGTTTCGACTAGCTTCAAAGTTGATCGAAGACAAATGTCAAGCATAGATTGATGTAATATGACACAATAAACCATGTGGAGGAGTTTGAGACCAACAAAGAGAGATTTAGTCCAAGGATCATCCAAGTTAACCAAGTTCGTCCATTTTGGTCTTTCTTCGTTTCGACTAGCTTCAAAGTTGACCGAAGCCAAATGTCAAGCATAGATTGATGTAATATGACACAATAAACCATGTGGAGGAGTTTGAGACCAACAAAGAGAGATTTAGTCCAAGGATCATCCAAGTTAACCAAGTTCGTCCATTTTGGTCTTTCTTCGTTTCGACTAGCTTCAAAGTTGACCGAAGCCAAATGTCAAGCATAGATTGATGTAATATGACACAATAAACCATGTGGAGGAGTTTGAGACCAACAAAGAGAGATTTAGTCCAAGGATCATCCAAGTTAACCAAGTTCGTCCATTTTGGTCTTTCTTCGTTTCGACTAGCTTCAAAGTTGACCGAAGCCAAATGTCAAGCATAGATTGATGTAATATGACACAATAAACCATGTGGAGGAGTTTGAGACCAACAAAGAGAGATTTAGTCCAAGGATCATCCAAGTTAACCAAGTTCGTCCATTTTGGTCTTTCTTCGTTTCGACTAGCTTCAAAGTTGACCGAAGCCAAATGTCAAGCATAGATTGATGTAATATGACACAATAAACCATGTGGAGGAGTTTGAGACCAACAAAGAGAGATTTAGTCCAAGGATCATCCAAGTTAACCAAGTTCGTCCATTTTGGTCTTTCTTCGTTTCGACTAGCTTCAAAGTTGACCGAAGCCAAATGTCAAGCATAGATTGATGTAATATGACACAATAAACCATGTGGAGGAGTTTGAGACCAACAAAGAGAGATTTAGTCCAAGGATCATCCAAGTTAACCAAGTTCGTCCATTTTGGTCTTTCTTCGTTTCGACTAGCTTCAAAGTTGACCGAAGCCAAATGTCAAGCATAGATTGATGTAATATGACACAATAAACCATGTGGAGGAGTTTGAGACCAACAAAGAGAGATTTAGTCCAAGGATCATCCAAGTTAACCAAGTTCGTCCATTTTGGTCTTTCTTCGTTTCGACTAGCTTCAAAGTTGACCGAAGCCAAATGTCAAGCATAGATTGATGTAATATGACACAATAAACCATGTGGAGGAGTTTGAGACCAACAAAGAGAGATTTAGTCCAAGGATCATCCAAGTTAACCAAGTTCGTCCATTTTGGTCTTTCTTCGTTTCGACTAGCTTCAAAGTTGACCGAAGCCAAATGTCAAGCATAGATTGATGTAATATGACACAATAAACCATGTGGAGGAGTTTGAGACCAACAAAGAGAGATTTAGTCCAAGGATCATCCAAGTTAACCAAGTTCGTCCATTTTGGTCTTTCTTCGTTTCGACTAGCTTCAAAGTTGACCGAAGCCAAATGTCAAGCATAGATTGATGTAATATGACACAATAAACCATGTGGAGGAGTTTGAGACCAACAAAGAGAGATTTAGTCCAAGGATCATCCAAGTTAACCAAGTTCGTCCATTTTGGTCTTTCTTCGTTTCGACTAGCTTCAAAGTTGACCGAAGCCAAATGTCAAGCATAGATTGATGTAATATGACACAATAAACCATGTGGAGGAGTTTGAGACCAACAAAGAGAGATTTAGTCCAAGGATCATCCAAGTTAACCAAGTTCGTCCATTTTGGTCTTTCTTCGTTTCGACTAGCTTCAAAGTTGACCGAAGCCAAATGTCAAGCATAGATTGATGTAATATGACACAATAAACCATGTGGAGGAGTTTGAGACCAACAAAGAGAGATTTAGTCCAAGGATCATCCAAGTTAACCAAGTTCGTCCATTTTGGTCTTTCTTCGTTTCGACTAGCTTCAAAGTTGACCGAAGCCAAATGTCAAGCATAGATTGATGTAATATGACACAATAAACCATGTGGAGGAGTTTGAGACCAACAAAGAGAGATTTAGTCCAAGGATCATCCAAGTTAACCAAGTTCGTCCATTTTGGTCTTTCTTCGTTTCGACTAGCTTCAAAGTTGACCGAAGCCAAATGTCAAGCATAGATTGATGTAATATGACACAATAAACCATGTGGAGGAGTTTGAGACCAACAAAGAGAGATTTAGTCCAAGGATCATCCAAGTTAACCAAGTTCGTCCATTTTGGTCTTTCTTCGTTTCGACTAGCTTCAAAGTTGACCGAAGCCAAATGTCAAGCATAGATTGATGTAATATGACACAATAAACCATGTGGAGGAGTTTGAGACCAACAAAGAGAGATTTAGTCCAAGGATCATCCAAGTTAACCAAGTTCGTCCATTTTGGTCTTTCTTCGTTTCGACTAGCTTCAAAGTTGACCGAAGCCAAATGTCAAGCATAGATTGATGTAATATGACACAATAAACCATGTGGAGGAGTTTGAGACCAACAAAGAGAGATTTAGTCCAAGGATCATCCAAGTTAACCAAGTTCGTCCATTTTGGTCTTTCTTCGTTTCGACTAGCTTCAAAGTTGACCGAAGCCAAATGTCAAGCATAGATTGATGTAATATGACACAATAAACCATGTGGAGGAGTTTGAGACCAACAAAGAGAGATTTAGTCCAAGGATCATCCAAGTTAACCAAGTTCGTCCATTTTGGTCTTTCTTCGTTTCGACTAGCTTCAAAGTTGACCGAAGCCAAATGTCAAGCATAGATTGATGTAATATGACACAATAAACCATGTGGAGGAGTTTGAGACCAACAAAGAGAGATTTAGTCCAAGGATCATCCAAGTTAACCAAGTTCGTCCATTTTGGTCTTTCTTCGTTTCGACTAGCTTCAAAGTTGACCGAAGCCAAATGTCAAGCATAGATTGATGTAATATGACACAATAAACCATGTGGAGGAGTTTGAGACCAACAAAGAGAGATTTAGTCCAAGGATCATCCAAGTTAACCAAGTTCGTCCATTTTGGTCTTTCTTCGTTTCGACTAGCTTCAAAGTTGACCGAAGCCAAATGTCAAGCATAGATTGATGTAATATGACACAATAAACCATGTGGAGGAGTTTGAGACCAACAAAGAGAGATTTAGTCCAAGGATCATCCAAGTTAACCAAGTTCGTCCATTTTGGTCTTTCTTCGTTTCGACTAGCTTCAAAGTTGACCGAAGCCAAATGTCAAGCATAGATTGATGTAATATGACACAATAAACCATGTGGAGGAGTTTGAGACCAACAAAGAGAGATTTAGTCCAAGGATCATCCAAGTTAACCAAGTTCGTCCATTTTGGTCTTTCTTCGTTTCGACTAGCTTCAAAGTTGACCGAAGCCAAATGTCAAGCATAGATTGATGTAATATGACACAATAAACCATGTGGAGGAGTTTGAGACCAACAAAGAGAGATTTAGTCCAAGGATCATCCAAGTTAACCAAGTTCGTCCATTTTGGTCTTTCTTCGTTTCGACTAGCTTCAAAGTTGACCGAAGCCAAATGTCAAGCATAGATTGATGTAATATGACACAATAAACCATGTGGAGGAGTTTGAGACCAACAAAGAGAGATTTAGTCCAAGGATCATCCAAGTTAACCAAGTTCGTCCATTTTGGTCTTTCTTCGTTTCGACTAGCTTCAAAGTTGATCGAAGACAAATGTCAAGCATAGATTGATGTAATATGACACAATAAACCATGTGGAGGAGTTTGAGACCAACAAAGAGAGATTTAGTCCAAGGATCATCCAAGTTAACCAAGTTCGTCCATTTTGGTCTTTCTTCGTTTCGACTAGCTTCAAAGTTGACCGAAGCCAAATGTCAAGCATAGATTGATGTAATATGACACAATAAACCATGTGGAGGAGTTTGAGACCAACAAAGAGAGATTTAGTCCAAGGATCATCCAAGTTAACCAAGTTCGTCCATTTTGGTCTTTCTTCGTTTCGACTAGCTTCAAAGTTGACCGAAGCCAAATGTCAAGCATAGATTGATGTAATATGACACAATAAACCATGTGGAGGAGTTTGAGACCAACAAAGAGAGATTTAGTCCAAGGATCATCCAAGTTAACCAAGTTCGTCCATTTTGGTCTTTCTTCGTTTCGACTAGCTTCAAAGTTGACCGAAGCCAAATGTCAAGCATAGATTGATGTAATATGACACAATAAACCATGTGGAGGAGTTTGAGACCAACAAAGAGAGATTTAGTCCAAGGATCATCCAAGTTAACCAAGTTCGTCCATTTTGGTCTTTCTTCGTTTCGACTAGCTTCAAAGTTGACCGAAGCCAAATGTCAAGCATAGATTGATGTAATATGACACAATAAACCATGTGGAGGAGTTTGAGACCAACAAAGAGAGATTTAGTCCAAGGATCATCCAAGTTAACCAAGTTCGTCCATTTTGGTCTTTCTTCGTTTCGACTAGCTTCAAAGTTGACCGAAGCCAAATGTCAAGCATAGATTGATGTAATATGACACAATAAACCATGTGGAGGAGTTTGAGACCAACAAAGAGAGATTTAGTCCAAGGATCATCCAAGTTAACCAAGTTCGTCCATTTTGGTCTTTCTTCGTTTCGACTAGCTTCAAAGTTGACCGAAGCCAAATGTCAAGCATAGATTGATGTAATATGACACAATAAACCATGTGGAGGAGTTTGAGACCAACAAAGAGAGATTTAGTCCAAGGATCATCCAAGTTAACCAAGTTCGTCCATTTTGGTCTTTCTTCGTTTCGACTAGCTTCAAAGTTGACCGAAGCCAAATGTCAAGCATAGATTGATGTAATATGACACAATAAACCATGTGGAGGAGTTTGAGACCAACAAAGAGAGATTTAGTCCAAGGATCATCCAAGTTAACCAAGTTCGTCCATTTTGGTCTTTCTTCGTTTCGACTAGCTTCAAAGTTGACCGAAGCCAAATGTCAAGCATAGATTGATGTAATATGACACAATAAACCATGTGGAGGAGTTTGAGACCAACAAAGAGAGATTTAGTCCAAGGATCATCCAAGTTAACCAAGTTCGTCCATTTTGGTCTTTCTTCGTTTCGACTAGCTTCAAAGTTGACCGAAGCCAAATGTCAAGCATAGATTGATGTAATATGACACAATAAACCATGTGGAGGAGTTTGAGACCAACAAAGAGAGATTTAGTCCAAGGATCATCCAAGTTAACCAAGTTCGTCCATTTTGGTCTTTCTTCGTTTCGACTAGCTTCAAAGTTGACCGAAGCCAAATGTCAAGCATAGATTGATGTAATATGACACAATAAACCATGTGGAGGAGTTTGAGACCAACAAAGAGAGATTTAGTCCAAGGATCATCCAAGTTAACCAAGTTCGTCCATTTTGGTCTTTCTTCGTTTCGACTAGCTTCAAAGTTGACCGAAGCCAAATGTCAAGCATAGATTGATGTAATATGACACAATAAACCATGTGGAGGAGTTTGAGACCAACAAAGAGAGATTTAGTCCAAGGATCATCCAAGTTAACCAAGTTCGTCCATTTTGGTCTTTCTTCGTTTCGACTAGCTTCAAAGTTGACCGAAGCCAAATGTCAAGCATAGATTGATGTAATATGACACAATAAACCATGTGGAGGAGTTTGAGACCAACAAAGAGAGATTTAGTCCAAGGATCATCCAAGTTAACCAAGTTCGTCCATTTTGGTCTTTCTTCGTTTCGACTAGCTTCAAAGTTGACCGAAGCCAAATGTCAAGCATAGATTGATGTAATATGACACAATAAACCATGTGGAGGAGTTTGAGACCAACAAAGAGAGATTTAGTCCAAGGATCATCCAAGTTAACCAAGTTCGTCCATTTTGGTCTTTCTTCGTTTCGACTAGCTTCAAAGTTGACCGAAGCCAAATGTCAAGCATAGATTGATGTAATATGACACAATAAACCATGTGGAGGAGTTTGAGACCAACAAAGAGAGATTTAGTCCAAGGATCATCCAAGTTAACCAAGTTCGTCCATTTTGGTCTTTCTTCGTTTCGACTAGCTTCAAAGTTGACCGAAGCCAAATGTCAAGCATAGATTGATGTAATATGACACAATAAACCATGTGGAGGAGTTTGAGACCAACAAAGAGAGATTTAGTCCAAGGATCATCCAAGTTAACCAAGTTCGTCCATTTTGGTCTTTCTTCGTTTCGACTAGCTTCAAAGTTGACCGAAGCCAAATGTCAAGCATAGATTGATGTAATATGACACAATAAACCATGTGGAGGAGTTTGAGACCAACAAAGAGAGATTTAGTCCAAGGATCATCCAAGTTAACCAAGTTCGTCCATTTTGGTCTTTCTTCGTTTCGACTAGCTTCAAAGTTGACCGAAGCCAAATGTCAAGCATAGATTGATGTAATATGACACAATAAACCATGTGGAGGAGTTTGAGACCAACAAAGAGAGATTTAGTCCAAGGATCATCCAAGTTAACCAAGTTCGTCCATTTTGGTCTTTCTTCGTTTCGACTAGCTTCAAAGTTGACCGAAGCCAAATGTCAAGCATAGATTGATGTAATATGACACAATAAACCATGTGGAGGAGTTTGAGACCAACAAAGAGAGATTTAGTCCAAGGATCATCCAAGTTAACCAAGTTCGTCCATTTTGGTCTTTCTTCGTTTCGACTAGCTTCAAAGTTGACCGAAGCCAAATGTCAAGCATAGATTGATGTAATATGACACAATAAACCATGTGGAGGAGTTTGAGACCAACAAAGAGAGATTTAGTCCAAGGATCATCCAAGTTAACCAAGTTCGTCCATTTTGGTCTTTCTTCGTTTCGACTAGCTTCAAAGTTGACCGAAGACAAATGTCAAGCATAGATTGATGTAATATGACACAATAAACCATGTGGAGGAGTTTGAGACCAACAAAGAGAGATTTAGTCCAAGGATCATCCAAGTTAACCAAGTTCGTCCATTTTGGTCTTTCTTCGTTTCGACTAGCTTCAAAGTTGACCGAAGCCAAATGTCAAGCATAGATTGATGTAATATGACACAATAAACCATGTGGAGGAGTTTGAGACCAACAAAGAGAGATTTAGTCCAAGGATCATCCAAGTTAACCAAGTTCGTCCATTTTGGTCTTTCTTCGTTTCGACTAGCTTCAAAGTTGACCGAAGCCAAATGTCAAGCATAGATTGATGTAATATGACACAATAAACCATGTGGAGGAGTTTGAGACCAACAAAGAGAGATTTAGTCCAAGGATCATCCAAGTTAACCAAGTTCGTCCATTTTGGTCTTTCTTCGTTTCGACTAGCTTCAAAGTTGACCGAAGCCAAATGTCAAGCATAGATTGATGTAATATGACACAATAAACCATGTGGAGGAGTTTGAGACCAACAAAGAGAGATTTAGTCCAAGGATCATCCAAGTTAACCAAGTTCGTCCATTTTGGTCTTTCTTCGTTTCGACTAGCTTCAAAGTTGACCGAAGCCAAATGTCAAGCATAGATTGATGTAATATGACACAATAAACCATGTGGAGGAGTTTGAGACCAACAAAGAGAGATTTAGTCCAAGGATCATCCAAGTTAACCAAGTTCGTCCATTTTGGTCTTTCTTCGTTTCGACTAGCTTCAAAGTTGACCGAAGCCAAATGTCAAGCATAGATTGATGTAATATGACACAATAAACCATGTGGAGGAGTTTGAGACCAACAAAGAGAGATTTAGTCCAAGGATCATCCAAGTTAACCAAGTTCGTCCATTTTGGTCTTTCTTCGTTTCGACTAGCTTCAAAGTTGACCGAAGCCAAATGTCAAGCATAGATTGATGTAATATGACACAATAAACCATGTGGAGGAGTTTGAGACCAACAAAGAGAGATTTAGTCCAAGGATCATCCAAGTTAACCAAGTTCGTCCATTTTGGTCTTTCTTCGTTTCGACTAGCTTCAAAGTTGACCGAAGCCAAATGTCAAGCATAGATTGATGTAATATGACACAATAAACCATGTGGAGGAGTTTGAGACCAACAAAGAGAGATTTAGTCCAAGGATCATCCAAGTTAACCAAGTTCGTCCATTTTGGTCTTTCTTCGTTTCGACTAGCTTCAAAGTTGACCGAAGCCAAATGTCAAGCATAGATTGATGTAATATGACACAATAAACCATGTGGAGGAGTTTGAGACCAACAAAGAGAGATTTAGTCCAAGGATCATCCAAGTTAACCAAGTTCGTCCATTTTGGTCTTTCTTCGTTTCGACTAGCTTCAAAGTTGACCGAAGCCAAATGTCAAGCATAGATTGATGTAATATGACACAATAAACCATGTGGAGGAGTTTGAGACCAACAAAGAGAGATTTAGTCCAAGGATCATCCAAGTTAACCAAGTTCGTCCATTTTGGTCTTTCTTCGTTTCGACTAGCTTCAAAGTTGACCGAAGCCAAATGTCAAGCATAGATTGATGTAATATGACACAATAAACCATGTGGAGGAGTTTGAGACCAACAAAGAGAGATTTAGTCCAAGGATCATCCAAGTTAACCAAGTTCGTCCATTTTGGTCTTTCTTCGTTTCGACTAGCTTCAAAGTTGACCGAAGCCAAATGTCAAGCATAGATTGATGTAATATGACACAATAAACCATGTGGAGGAGTTTGAGACCAACAAAGAGAGATTTAGTCCAAGGATCATCCAAGTTAACCAAGTTCGTCCATTTTGGTCTTTCTTCGTTTCGACTAGCTTCAAAGTTGACCGAAGCCAAATGTCAAGCATAGATTGATGTAATATGACACAATAAACCATGTGGAGGAGTTTGAGACCAACAAAGAGAGATTTAGTCCAAGGATCATCCAAGTTAACCAAGTTCGTCCATTTTGGTCTTTCTTCGTTTCGACTAGCTTCAAAGTTGACCGAAGCCAAATGTCAAGCATAGATTGATGTAATATGACACAATAAACCATGTGGAGGAGTTTGAGACCAACAAAGAGAGATTTAGTCCAAGGATCATCCAAGTTAACCAAGTTCGTCCATTTTGGTCTTTCTTCGTTTCGACTAGCTTCAAAGTTGACCGAAGCCAAATGTCAAGCATAGATTGATGTAATATGACACAATAAACCATGTGGAGGAGTTTGAGACCAACAAAGAGAGATTTAGTCCAAGGATCATCCAAGTTAACCAAGTTCGTCCATTTTGGTCTTTCTTCGTTTCGACTAGCTTCAAAGTTGACCGAAGCCAAATGTCAAGCATAGATTGATGTAATATGACACAATAAACCATGTGGAGGAGTTTGAGACCAACAAAGAGAGATTTAGTCCAAGGATCATCCAAGTTAACCAAGTTCGTCCATTTTGGTCTTTCTTCGTTTCGACTAGCTTCAAAGTTGACCGAAGCCAAATGTCAAGCATAGATTGATGTAATATGACACAATAAACCATGTGGAGGAGTTTGAGACCAACAAAGAGAGATTTAGTCCAAGGATCATCCAAGTTAACCAAGTTCGTCCATTTTGGTCTTTCTTCGTTTCGACTAGCTTCAAAGTTGACCGAAGCCAAATGTCAAGCATAGATTGATGTAATATGACACAATAAACCATGTGGAGGAGTTTGAGACCAACAAAGAGAGATTTAGTCCAAGGATCATCCAAGTTAACCAAGTTCGTCCATTTTGGTCTTTCTTCGTTTCGACTAGCTTCAAAGTTGACCGAAGCCAAATGTCAAGCATAGATTGATGTAATATGACACAATAAACCATGTGGAGGAGTTTGAGACCAACAAAGAGAGATTTAGTCCAAGGATCATCCAAGTTAACCAAGTTCGTCCATTTTGGTCTTTCTTCGTTTCGACTAGCTTCAAAGTTGACCGAAGACAAATGTCAAGCATAGATTGATGTAATATGACACAATAAACCATGTGGAGGAGTTTGAGACCAACAAAGAGAGATTTAGTCCAAGGATCATCCAAGTTAACCAAGTTCGTCCATTTTGGTCTTTCTTCGTTTCGACTAGCTTCAAAGTTGACCGAAGCCAAATGTCAAGCATAGATTGATGTAATATGACACAATAAACCATGTGGAGGAGTTTGAGACCAACAAAGAGAGATTTAGTCCAAGGATCATCCAAGTTAACCAAGTTCGTCCATTTTGGTCTTTCTTCGTTTCGACTAGCTTCAAAGTTGACCGAAGCCAAATGTCAAGCATAGATTGATGTAATATGACACAATAAACCATGTGGAGGAGTTTGAGACCAACAAAGAGAGATTTAGTCCAAGGATCATCCAAGTTAACCAAGTTCGTCCATTTTGGTCTTTCTTCGTTTCGACTAGCTTCAAAGTTGACCGAAGCCAAATGTCAAGCATAGATTGATGTAATATGACACAATAAACCATGTGGAGGAGTTTGAGACCAACAAAGAGAGATTTAGTCCAAGGATCATCCAAGTTAACCAAGTTCGTCCATTTTGGTCTTTCTTCGTTTCGACTAGCTTCAAAGTTGACCGAAGCCAAATGTCAAGCATAGATTGATGTAATATGACACAATAAACCATGTGGAGGAGTTTGAGACCAACAAAGAGAGATTTAGTCCAAGGATCATCCAAGTTAACCAAGTTCGTCCATTTTGGTCTTTCTTCGTTTCGACTAGCTTCAAAGTTGACCGAAGCCAAATGTCAAGCATAGATTGATGTAATATGACACAATAAACCATGTGGAGGAGTTTGAGACCAACAAAGAGAGATTTAGTCCAAGGATCATCCAAGTTAACCAAGTTCGTCCATTTTGGTCTTTCTTCGTTTCGACTAGCTTCAAAGTTGACCGAAGCCAAATGTCAAGCATAGATTGATGTAATATGACACAATAAACCATGTGGAGGAGTTTGAGACCAACAAAGAGAGATTTAGTCCAAGGATCATCCAAGTTAACCAAGTTCGTCCATTTTGGTCTTTCTTCGTTTCGACTAGCTTCAAAGTTGACCGAAGCCAAATGTCAAGCATAGATTGATGTAATATGACACAATAAACCATGTGGAGGAGTTTGAGACCAACAAAGAGAGATTTAGTCCAAGGATCATCCAAGTTAACCAAGTTCGTCCATTTTGGTCTTTCTTCGTTTCGACTAGCTTCAAAGTTGACCGAAGCCAAATGTCAAGCATAGATTGATGTAATATGACACAATAAACCATGTGGAGGAGTTTGAGACCAACAAAGAGAGATTTAGTCCAAGGATCATCCAAGTTAACCAAGTTCGTCCATTTTGGTCTTTCTTCGTTTCGACTAGCTTCAAAGTTGACCGAAGCCAAATGTCAAGCATAGATTGATGTAATATGACACAATAAACCATGTGGAGGAGTTTGAGACCAACAAAGAGAGATTTAGTCCAAGGATCATCCAAGTTAACCAAGTTCGTCCATTTTGGTCTTTCTTCGTTTCGACTAGCTTCAAAGTTGACCGAAGCCAAATGTCAAGCATAGATTGATGTAATATGACACAATAAACCATGTGGAGGAGTTTGAGACCAACAAAGAGAGATTTAGTCCAAGGATCATCCAAGTTAACCAAGTTCGTCCATTTTGGTCTTTCTTCGTTTCGACTAGCTTCAAAGTTGACCGAAGCCAAATGTCAAGCATAGATTGATGTAATATGACACAATAAACCATGTGGAGGAGTTTGAGACCAACAAAGAGAGATTTAGTCCAAGGATCATCCAAGTTAACCAAGTTCGTCCATTTTGGTCTTTCTTCGTTTCGACTAGCTTCAAAGTTGACCGAAGCCAAATGTCAAGCATAGATTGATGTAATATGACACAATAAACCATGTGGAGGAGTTTGAGACCAACAAAGAGAGATTTAGTCCAAGGATCATCCAAGTTAACCAAGTTCGTCCATTTTGGTCTTTCTTCGTTTCGACTAGCTTCAAAGTTGACCGAAGCCAAATGTCAAGCATAGATTGATGTAATATGACACAATAAACCATGTGGAGGAGTTTGAGACCAACAAAGAGAGATTTAGTCCAAGGATCATCCAAGTTAACCAAGTTCGTCCATTTTGGTCTTTCTTCGTTTCGACTAGCTTCAAAGTT
Organism: Bauhinia variegata; assembly: GCA_022379115.2. Taxonomy (NCBI): domain Eukaryota; kingdom Viridiplantae; phylum Streptophyta; class Magnoliopsida; order Fabales; family Fabaceae; genus Bauhinia; species Bauhinia variegata. The sequence goes on along the minus strand of JAKRYI020000228.1, from coordinate 51,550 downwards.
GACCGAAGACAAATGTCAAGCATAGATTGATGTAATATGACACAATAAACCATGTGGAGGAGTTTGAGACCAACAAAGAGAGATTTAGTCCAAGGATCATCCAAGTTAACCAAGTTCGTCCATTTTGGTCTTTCTTCGTTTCGACTAGCTTCAAAGTTGACCGAAGCCAAATGTCAAGCATAGATTGATGTAATATGACACAATAAACCATGTGGAGGAGTTTGAGACCAACAAAGAGAGATTTAGTCCAAGGATCATCCAAGTTAACCAAGTTCGTCCATTTTGGTCTTTCTTCGTTTCGACTAGCTTCAAAGTTGACCGAAGCCAAATGTCAAGCATAGATTGATGTAATATGACACAATAAACCATGTGGAGGAGTTTGAGACCAACAAAGAGAGATTTAGTCCAAGGATCATCCAAGTTAACCAAGTTCGTCCATTTTGGTCTTTCTTCGTTTCGACTAGCTTCAAAGTTGACCGAAGACAAATGTCAAGCATAGATTGATGTAATATGACACAATAAACCATGTGGAGGAGTTTGAGACCAACAAAGAGAGATTTAGTCCAAGGATCATCCAAGTTAACCAAGTTCGTCCATTTTGGTCTTTCTTCGTTTCGACTAGCTTCAAAGTTGACCGAAGCCAAATGTCAAGCATAGATTGATGTAATATGACACAATAAACCATGTGGAGGAGTTTGAGACCAACAAAGAGAGATTTAGTCCAAGGATCATCCAAGTTAACCAAGTTCGTCCATTTTGGTCTTTCTTCGTTTCGACTAGCTTCAAAGTTGACCGAAGACAAATGTCAAGCATAGATTGATGTAATATGACACAATAAACCATGTGGAGGAGTTTGAGACCAACAAAGAGAGATTTAGTCCAAGGATCATCCAAGTTAACCAAGTTCGTCCATTTTGGTCTTTCTTCGTTTCGACTAGCTTCAAAGTTGACCGAAGCCAAATGTCAAGCATAGATTGATGTAATATGACACAATAAACCATGTGGAGGAGTTTGAGACCAACAAAGAGAGATTTAGTCCAAGGATCATCCAAGTTAACCAAGTTCGTCCATTTTGGTCTTTCTTCGTTTCGACTAGCTTCAAAGTTGACCGAAGCCAAATGTCAAGCATAGATTGATGTAATATGACACAATAAACCATGTGGAGGAGTTTGAGACCAACAAAGAGAGATTTAGTCCAAGGATCATCCAAGTTAACCAAGTTCGTCCATTTTGGTCTTTCTTCGTTTCGACTAGCTTCAAAGTTGACCGAAGACAAATGTCAAGCATAGATTGATGTAATATGACACAATAAACCATGTGGAGGAGTTTGAGACCAACAAAGAGAGATTTAGTCCAAGGATCATCCAAGTTAACCAAGTTCGTCCATTTTGGTCTTTCTTCGTTTCGACTAGCTTCAAAGTTGACCGAAGCCAAATGTCAAGCATAGATTGATGTAATATGACACAATAAACCATGTGGAGGAGTTTGAGACCAACAAAGAGAGATTTAGTCCAAGGATCATCCAAGTTAACCAAGTTCGTCCATTTTGGTCTTTCTTCGTTTCGACTAGCTTCAAAGTTGACCGAAGCCAAATGTCAAGCATAGATTGATGTAATATGACACAATAAACCATGTGGAGGAGTTTGAGACCAACAAAGAGAGATTTAGTCCAAGGATCATCCAAGTTAACCAAGTTCGTCCATTTTGGTCTTTCTTCGTTTCGACTAGCTTCAAAGTTGACCGAAGCCAAATGTCAAGCATAGATTGATGTAATATGACACAATAAACCATGTGGAGGAGTTTGAGACCAACAAAGAGAGATTTAGTCCAAGGATCATCCAAGTTAACCAAGTTCGTCCATTTTGGTCTTTCTTCGTTTCGACTAGCTTCAAAGTTGACCGAAGCCAAATGTCAAGCATAGATTGATGTAATATGACACAATAAACCATGTGGAGGAGTTTGAGACCAACAAAGAGAGATTTAGTCCAAGGATCATCCAAGTTAACCAAGTTCGTCCATTTTGGTCTTTCTTCGTTTCGACTAGCTTCAAAGTTGATCGAAGACAAATGTCAAGCATAGATTGATGTAATATGACACAATAAACCATGTGGAGGAGTTTGAGACCAACAAAGAGAGATTTAGTCCAAGGATCATCCAAGTTAACCAAGTTCGTCCATTTTGGTCTTTCTTCGTTTCGACTAGCTTCAAAGTTGACCGAAGACAAATGTCAAGCATAGATTGATGTAATATGACACAATAAACCATGTGGAGGAGTTTGAGACCAACAAAGAGAGATTTAGTCCAAGGATCATCCAAGTTAACCAAGTTCGTCCATTTTGGTCTTTCTTCGTTTCGACTAGCTTCAAAGTTGACCGAAGACAAATGTCAAGCATAGATTGATGTAATATGACACAATAAACCATGTGGAGGAGTTTGAGACCAACAAAGAGAGATTTAGTCCAAGGATCATCCAAGTTAACCAAGTTCGTCCATTTTGGTCTTTCTTCGTTTCGACTAGCTTCAAAGTTGACCGAAGACAAATGTCAAGCATAGATTGATGTAATATGACACAATAAACCATGTGGAGGAGTTTGAGACCAACAAAGAGAGATTTAGTCCAAGGATCATCCAAGTTAACCAAGTTCGTCCATTTTGGTCTTTCTTCGTTTCGACTAGCTTCAAAGTTGATCGAAGACAAATGTCAAGCATAGATTGATGTAATATGACACAATAAACCATGTGGAGGAGTTTGAGACCAACAAAGAGAGATTTAGTCCAAGGATCATCCAAGTTAACCAAGTTCGTCCATTTTGGTCTTTCTTCGTTTCGACTAGCTTCAAAGTTGACCGAAGCCAAATGTCAAGCATAGATTGATGTAATATGACACAATAAACCATGTGGAGGAGTTTGAGACCAACAAAGAGAGATTTAGTCCAAGGATCATCCAAGTTAACCAAGTTCGTCCATTTTGGTCTTTCTTCGTTTCGACTAGCTTCAAAGTTGACCGAAGACAAATGTCAAGCATAGATTGATGTAATATGACACAATAAACCATGTGGAGGAGTTTGAGACCAACAAAGAGAGATTTAGTCCAAGGATCATCCAAGTTAACCAAGTTCGTCCATTTTGGTCTTTCTTCGTTTCGACTAGCTTCAAAGTTGATCGAAGACAAATGTCAAGCATAGATTGATGTAATATGACACAATAAACCATGTGGAGGAGTTTGAGACCAACAAAGAGAGATTTAGTCCAAGGATCATCCAAGTTAACCAAGTTCGTCCATTTTGGTCTTTCTTCGTTTCGACTAGCTTCAAAGTTGATCGAAGACAAATGTCAAGCATAGATTGATGTAATATGACACAATAAACCATGTGGAGGAGTTTGAGACCAACAAAGAGAGATTTAGTCCAAGGATCATCCAAGTTAACCAAGTTCGTCCATTTTGGTCTTTCTTCGTTTCGACTAGCTTCAAAGTTGACCGAAGACAAATGTCAAGCATAGATTGATGTAATATGACACAATAAACCATGTGGAGGAGTTTGAGACCAACAAAGAGAGATTTAGTCCAAGGATCATCCAAGTTAACCAAGTTCGTCCATTTTGGTCTTTCTTCGTTTCGACTAGCTTCAAAGTTGATCGAAGACAAATGTCAAGCATAGATTGATGTAATATGACACAATAAACCATGTGGAGGAGTTTGAGACCAACAAAGAGAGATTTAGTCCAAGGATCATCCAAGTTAACCAAGTTCGTCCATTTTGGTCTTTCTTCGTTTCGACTAGCTTCAAAGTTGACCGAAGCCAAATGTCAAGCATAGATTGATGTAATATGACACAATAAACCATGTGGAGGAGTTTGAGACCAACAAAGAGAGATTTAGTCCAAGGATCATCCAAGTTAACCAAGTTCGTCCATTTTGGTCTTTCTTCGTTTCGACTAGCTTCAAAGTTGATCGAAGACAAATGTCAAGCATAGATTGATGTAATATGACACAATAAACCATGTGGAGGAGTTTGAGACCAACAAAGAGAGATTTAGTCCAAGGATCATCCAAGTTAACCAAGTTCGTCCATTTTGGTCTTTCTTCGTTTCGACTAGCTTCAAAGTTGACCGAAGCCAAATGTCAAGCATAGATTGATGTAATATGACACAATAAACCATGTGGAGGAGTTTGAGACCAACAAAGAGAGATTTAGTCCAAGGATCATCCAAGTTAACCAAGTTCGTCCATTTTGGTCTTTCTTCGTTTCGACTAGCTTCAAAGTTGATCGAAGACAAATGTCAAGCATAGATTGATGTAATATGACACAATAAACCATGTGGAGGAGTTTGAGACCAACAAAGAGAGATTTAGTCCAAGGATCATCCAAGTTAACCAAGTTCGTCCATTTTGGTCTTTCTTCGTTTCGACTAGCTTCAAAGTTGACCGAAGACAAATGTCAAGCATAGATTGATGTAATATGACACAATAAACCATGTGGAGGAGTTTGAGACCAACAAAGAGAGATTTAGTCCAAGGATCATCCAAGTTAACCAAGTTCGTCCATTTTGGTCTTTCTTCGTTTCGACTAGCTTCAAAGTTGACCGAAGCCAAATGTCAAGCATAGATTGATGTAATATGACACAATAAACCATGTGGAGGAGTTTGAGACCAACAAAGAGAGATTTAGTCCAAGGATCATCCAAGTTAACCAAGTTCGTCCATTTTGGTCTTTCTTCGTTTCGACTAGCTTCAAAGTTGATCGAAGACAAATGTCAAGCATAGATTGATGTAATATGACACAATAAACCATGTGGAGGAGTTTGAGACCAACAAAGAGAGATTTAGTCCAAGGATCATCCAAGTTAACCAAGTTCGTCCATTTTGGTCTTTCTTCGTTTCGACTAGCTTCAAAGTTGACCGAAGACAAATGTCAAGCATAGATTGATGTAATATGACACAATAAACCATGTGGAGGAGTTTGAGACCAACAAAGAGAGATTTAGTCCAAGGATCATCCAAGTTAACCAAGTTCGTCCATTTTGGTCTTTCTTCGTTTCGACTAGCTTCAAAGTTGATCGAAGACAAATGTCAAGCATAGATTGATGTAATATGACACAATAAACCATGTGGAGGAGTTTGAGACCAACAAAGAGAGATTTAGTCCAAGGATCATCCAAGTTAACCAAGTTCGTCCATTTTGGTCTTTCTTCGTTTCGACTAGCTTCAAAGTTGATCGAAGACAAATGTCAAGCATAGATTGATGTAATATGACACAATAAACCATGTGGAGGAGTTTGAGACCAACAAAGAGAGATTTAGTCCAAGGATCATCCAAGTTAACCAAGTTCGTCCATTTTGGTCTTTCTTCGTTTCGACTAGCTTCAAAGTTGATCGAAGACAAATGTCAAGCATACATTGATGTAATATGACACAATAAACCATGTGGAGGAGTTTGAGACCAACAAAGAGAGATTTAGTCCAAGGATCATCCAAGTTAACCAAGTTCGTCCATTTTGGTCTTTCTTCGTTTCGACTAGCTTCAAAGTTGACCGAAGACAAATGTCAAGCATAGATTGATGTAATATGACACAATAAACCATGTGGAGGAGTTTGAGACCAACAAAGAGAGATTTAGTCCAAGGATCATCCAAGTTAACCAAGTTCGTCCATTTTGGTCTTTCTTCGTTTCGACTAGCTTCAAAGTTGATCGAAGACAAATGTCAAGCATACATTGATGTAATATGACACAATAAACCATGTGGAGGAGTTTGAGACCAACAAAGAGAGATTTAGTCCAAGGATCATCCAAGTTAACCAAGTTCGTCCATTTTGGTCTTTCTTCGTTTCGACTAGCTTCAAAGTTGACCGAAGACAAATGTCAAGCATAGATTGATGTAATATGACACAATAAACCATGTGGAGGAGTTTGAGACCAACAAAGAGAGATTTAGTCCAAGGATCATCCAAGTTAACCAAGTTCGTCCATTTTGGTCTTTCTTCGTTTCGACTAGCTTCAAAGTTGATCGAAGACAAATGTCAAGCATAGATTGATGTAATATGACACAATAAACCATGTGGAGGAGTTTGAGACCAACAAAGAGAGATTTAGTCCAAGGATCATCCAAGTTAACCAAGTTCGTCCATTTTGGTCTTTCTTCGTTTCGACTAGCTTCAAAGTTGACCGAAGACAAATGTCAAGCATAGATTGATGTAATATGACACAATAAACCATGTGGAGGAGTTTGAGACCAACAAAGAGAGATTTAGTCCAAGGATCATCCAAGTTAACCAAGTTCGTCCATTTTGGTCTTTCTTCGTTTCGACTAGCTTCAAAGTTGATCGAAGACAAATGTCAAGCATACATTGATGTAATATGACACAATAAACCATGTGGAGGAGTTTGAGACCAACAAAGAGAGATTTAGTCCAAGGATCATCCAAGTTAACCAAGTTCGTCCATTTTGGTCTTTCTTCGTTTCGACTAGCTTCAAAGTTGATCGAAGACAAATGTCAAGCATAGATTGATGTAATATGACACAATAAACCATGTGGAGGAGTTTGAGACCAACAAAGAGAGATTTAGTCCAAGGATCATCCAAGTTAACCAAGTTCGTCCATTTTGGTCTTTCTTCGTTTCGACTAGCTTCAAAGTTGACCGAAGACAAATGTCAAGCATAGATTGATGTAATATGACACAATAAACCATGTGGAGGAGTTTGAGACCAACAAAGAGAGATTTAGTCCAAGGATCATCCAAGTTAACCAAGTTCGTCCATTTTGGTCTTTCTTCGTTTCGACTAGCTTCAAAGTTGACCGAAGCCAAATGTCAAGCATAGATTGATGTAATATGACACAATAAACCATGTGGAGGAGTTTGAGACCAACAAAGAGAGATTTAGTCCAAGGATCATCCAAGTTAACCAAGTTCGTCCATTTTGGTCTTTCTTCGTTTCGACTAGCTTCAAAGTTGATCGAAGACAAATGTCAAGCATAGATTGATGTAATATGACACAATAAACCATGTGGAGGAGTTTGAGACCAACAAAGAGAGATTTAGTCCAAGGATCATCCAAGTTAACCAAGTTCGTCCATTTTGGTCTTTCTTCGTTTCGACTAGCTTCAAAGTTGACCGAAGACAAATGTCAAGCATAGATTGATGTAATATGACACAATAAACCATGTGGAGGAGTTTGAGACCAACAAAGAGAGATTTAGTCCAAGGATCATCCAAGTTAACCAAGTTCGTCCATTTTGGTCTTTCTTCGTTTCGACTAGCTTCAAAGTTGACCGAAGACAAATGTCAAGCATAGATTGATGTAATATGACACAATAAACCATGTGGAGGAGTTTGAGACCAACAAAGAGAGATTTAGTCCAAGGATCATCCAAGTTAACCAAGTTCGTCCATTTTGGTCTTTCTTCGTTTCGACTAGCTTCAAAGTTGATCGAAGACAAATGTCAAGCATAGATTGATGTAATATGACACAATAAACCATGTGGAGGAGTTTGAGACCAACAAAGAGAGATTTAGTCCAAGGATCATCCAAGTTAACCAAGTTCGTCCATTTTGGTCTTTCTTCGTTTCGACTAGCTTCAAAGTTGATCGAAGACAAATGTCAAGCATAGATTGATGTAATATGACACAATAAACCATGTGGAGGAGTTTGAGACCAACAAAGAGAGATTTAGTCCAAGGATCATCCAAGTTAACCAAGTTCGTCCATTTTGGTCTTTCTTCGTTTCGACTAGCTTCAAAGTTGATCGAAGACAAATGTCAAGCATAGATTGATGTAATATGACACAATAAACCATGTGGAGGAGTTTGAGACCAACAAAGAGAGATTTAGTCCAAGGATCATCCAAGTTAACCAAGTTCGTCCATTTTGGTCTTTCTTCGTTTCGACTAGCTTCAAAGTTGATCGAAGACAAATGTCAAGCATAGATTGATGTAATATGACACAATAAACCATGTGGAGGAGTTTGAGACCAACAAAGAGAGATTTAGTCCAAGGATCATCCAAGTTAACCAAGTTCGTCCATTTTGGTCTTTCTTCGTTTCGACTAGCTTCAAAGTTGATCGAAGACAAATGTCAAGCATAGATTGATGTAATATGACACAATAAACCATGTGGAGGAGTTTGAGACCAACAAAGAGAGATTTAGTCCAAGGATCATCCAAGTTAACCAAGTTCGTCCATTTTGGTCTTTCTTCGTTTCGACTAGCTTCAAAGTTGATCGAAGACAAATGTCAAGCATAGATTGATGTAATATGACACAATAAACCATGTGGAGGAGTTTGAGACCAACAAAGAGAGATTTAGTCCAAGGATCATCCAAGTTAACCAAGTTCGTCCATTTTGGTCTTTCTTCGTTTCGACTAGCTTCAAAGTTGACCGAAGCCAAATGTCAAGCATAGATTGATGTAATATGACACAATAAACCATGTGGAGAAGTTTGAGACCAACAAAGAGAGATTTAGTCCAAGGATCATCCAAGTTAACCAAGTTCGTCCATTTTGGTCTTTCTTCGTTTCGACTAGCTTCAAAGTTGATCGAAGACAAATGTCAAGCATACATTGATGTAATATGACACAATAAACCATGTGGAGGAGTTTGAGACCAACAAAGAGAGATTTAGTCCAAGGATCATCCAAGTTAACCAAGTTCGTCCATTTTGGTCTTTCTTCGTTTCGACTAGCTTCAAAGTTGACCGAAGACAAATGTCAAGCATAGATTGATGTAATATGACACAATAAACCATGTGGAGGAGTTTGAGACCAACAAAGAGAGATTTAGTCCAAGGATCATCCAAGTTAACCAAGTTCGTCCATTTTGGTCTTTCTTCGTTTCGACTAGCTTCAAAGTTGATCGAAGACAAATGTCAAGCATAGATTGATGTAATATGACACAATAAACCATGTGGAGGAGTTTGAGACCAACAAAGAGAGATTTAGTCCAAGGATCATCCAAGTTAACCAAGTTCGTCCATTTTGGTCTTTCTTCGTTTCGACTAGCTTCAAAGTTGACCGAAGACAAATGTCAAGCATAGATTGATGTAATATGACACAATAAACCATGTGGAGGAGTTTGAGACCAACAAAGAGAGATTTAGTCCAAGGATCATCCAAGTTAACCAAGTTCGTCCATTTTGGTCTTTCTTCGTTTCGACTAGCTTCAAAGTTGATCGAAGACAAATGTCAAGCATAGATTGATGTAATATGACACAATAAACCATGTGGAGGAGTTTGAGACCAACAAAGAGAGATTTAGTCCAAGGATCATCCAAGTTAACCAAGTTCGTCCATTTTGGTCTTTCTTCGTTTCGACTAGCTTCAAAGTTGATCGAAGACAAATGTCAAGCATAGATTGATGTAATATGACACAATAAACCATGTGGAGGAGTTTGAGACCAACAAAGAGAGATTTAGTCCAAGGATCATCCAAGTTAACCAAGTTCGTCCATTTTGGTCTTTCTTCGTTTCGACTAGCTTCAAAGTTGATCGAAGACAAATGTCAAGCATAGATTGATGTAATATGACACAATAAACCATGTGGAGGAGTTTGAGACCAACAAAGAGAGATTTAGTCCAAGGATCATCCAAGTTAACCAAGTTCGTCCATTTTGGTCTTTCTTCGTTTCGACTAGCTTCAAAGTTGATCGAAGACAAATGTCAAGCATAGATTGATGTAATATGACACAATAAACCATGTGGAGGAGTTTGAGACCAACAAAGAGAGATTTAGTCCAAGGATCATCCAAGTTAACCAAGTTCGTCCATTTTGGTCTTTCTTCGTTTCGACTAGCTTCAAAGTTGATCGAAGACAAATGTCAAGCATAGATTGATGTAATATGACACAATAAACCATGTGGAGGAGTTTGAGACCAACAAAGAGAGATTTAGTCCAAGGATCATCCAAGTTAACCAAGTTCGTCCATTTTGGTCTTTCTTCGTTTCGACTAGCTTCAAAGTTGATCGAAGCCAAATGTCAAGCATAGATTGATGTAATATGACACAATAAACCATGTGGAGAAGTTTGAGACCAACAAAGAGAGATTTAGTCCAAGGATCATCCAAGTTAACCAAGTTCGTCCATTTTGGTCTTTCTTCGTTTCGACTAGCTTCAAAGTTGATCGAAGACAAATGTCAAGCATACATTGATGTAATATGACACAATAAACCATGTGGAGGAGTTTGAGACCAACAAAGAGAGATTTAGTCCAAGGATCATCCAAGTTAACCAAGTTCGTCCATTTTGGTCTTTCTTCGTTTCGACTAGCTTCAAAGTTGATCGAAGACAAATGTCAAGCATACATTGATGTAATATGACACAATAAACCATGTGGAGGAGTTTGAGACCAACAAAGAGAGATTTAGTCCAAGGATCATCCAAGTTAACCAAGTTCGTCCATTTTGGTCTTTCTTCGTTTCGACTAGCTTCAAAGTTGATCGAAGACAAATGTCAAGCATAGATTGATGTAATATGACACAATAAACCATGTGGAGGAGTTTGAGACCAACAAAGAGAGATTTAGTCCAAGGATCATCCAAGTTAACCAAGTTCGTCCATTTTGGTCTTTCTTCGTTTCGACTAGCTTCAAAGTTGATCGAAGACAAATGTCAAGCATACATTGATGTAATATGACACAATAAACCATGTGGAGGAGTTTGAGACCAACAAAGAGAGATTTAGTCCAAGGATCATCCAAGTTAACCAAGTTCGTCCATTTTGGTCTTTCTTCGTTTCGACTAGCTTCAAAGTTGACCGAAGACAAATGTCAAGCATAGATTGATGTAATATGACACAATAAACCATGTGGGAGTTTGAGACCAACAAAGAGAGATTTAGTCCAAGGATCATCCAAGTTAACCAAGTTCGTCCATTTTGGTCTTTCTTCGTTTCGACTAGCTTCAAAGTTGACCGAAGACAAATGTCAAGCATACATTGATGTAATATGACACAATAAACCATGTGGAGGAGTTTGAGACCAACAAAGAGAGATTTAGTCCAAGGATCATCCAAGTTAACCAAGTTCGTCCATTTTGGTCTTTCTTCGTTTCGACTAGCTTCAAAGTTGACCGAAGACAAATGTCAAGCATACATTGATGTAATATGACACAATAAACCATGTGGAGGAGTTTGAGACCAACAAAGAGAGATTTAGTCCAAGGATCATCCAAGTTAACCAAGTTCGTCCATTTTGGTCTTTCTTCGTTTCGACTAGCTTCAAAGTTGACCGAAGACAAATGTCAAGCATACATTGATGTAATATGACACAATAAACCATGTGGAGGAGTTTGAGACCAACAAAGAGAGATTTAGTCCAAGGATCATCCAAGTTAACCAAGTTCGTCCATTTTGGTCTTTCTTCGTTTCGACTAGCTTCAAAGTTGATCGAAGACAAATGTCAAGCATACATTGATGTAATATGACACAATAAACCATGTGGAGGAGTTTGAGACCAACAAAGAGAGATTTAGTCCAAGGATCATCCAAGTTAACCAAGTTCGTCCATTTTGGTCTTTCTTCGTTTCGACTAGCTTCAAAGTTGACCGAAGACAAATGTCAAGCATAGATTGATGTAATATGACACAATAAACCATGTGGAGGAGTTTGAGACCAACAAAGAGAGATTTAGTCCAAGGATCATCCAAGTTAACCAAGTTCGTCCATTTTGGTCTTTCTTCGTTTCGACTAGCTTCAAAGTTGATCGAAGCCAAATGTCAAGCATAGATTGATGTAATATGACACAATAAACCATGTGGAGGAGTTTGAGACCAACAAAGAGAGATTTAGTCCAAGGATCATCCAAGTTAACCAAGTTCGTCCATTTTGGTCTTTCTTCGTTTCGACTAGCTTCAAAGTTGATCGAAGACAAATGTCAAGCATACATTGATGTAATATGACACAATAAACCATGTGGAGGAGTTTGAGACCAACAAAGAGAGATTTAGTCCAAGGATCATCCAAGTTAACCAAGTTCGTCCATTTTGGTCTTTCTTCGTTTCGACTAGCTTCAAAGTTGATCGAAGACAAATGTCAAGCATACATTGATGTAATATGACACAATAAACCATGTGGAGGAGTTTGAGACCAACAAAGAGAGATTTAGTCCAAGGATCATCCAAGTTAACCAAGTTCGTCCATTTTGGTCTTTCTTCGTTTCGACTAGCTTCAAAGTTGATCGAAGACAAATGTCAAGCATACATTGATGTAATATGACACAATAAACCATGTGGAGGAGTTTGAGACCAACAAAGAGAGATTTAGTCCAAGGATCATCCAAGTTAACCAAGTTCGTCCATTTTGGTCTTTCTTCGTTTCGACTAGCTTCAAAGTTGATCGAAGACAAATGTCAAGCATACATTGATGTAATATGACACAATAAACCATGTGGAGGAGTTTGAGACCAACAAAGAGAGATTTAGTCCAAGGATCATCCAAGTTAACCAAGTTCGTCCATTTTGGTCTTTCTTCGTTTCGACTAGCTTCAAAGTTGATCGAAGACAAATGTCAAGCATAGATTGATGTAATATGACACAATAAACCATGTGGAGGAGTTTGAGACCAACAAAGAGAGATTTAGTCCAAGGATCATCCAAGTTAACCAAGTTCGTCCATTTTGGTCTTTCTTCGTTTCGACTAGCTTCAAAGTTGATCGAAGACAAATGTCAAGCATAGATTGATGTAATATGACACAATAAACCATGTGGAGGAGTTTGAGACCAACAAAGAGAGATTTAGTCCAAGGATCATCCAAGTTAACCAAGTTCGTCCATTTTGGTCTTTCTTCGTTTCGACTAGCTTCAAAGTTGACCGAAGACAAATGTCAAGCATACATTGATGTAATATGACACAATAAACCATGTGGAGGAGTTTGAGACCAACAAAGAGAGATTTAGTCCAAGGATCATCCAAGTTAACCAAGTTCGTCCATTTTGGTCTTTCTTCGTTTCGACTAGCTTCAAAGTTGACCGAAGACAAATGTCAAGCATAGATTGATGTAATATGACACAATAAACCATGTGGAGGAGTTTGAGACCAACAAAGAGAGATTTAGTCCAAGGATCATCCAAGTTAACCAAGTTCGTCCATTTTGGTCTTTCTTCGTTTCGACTAGCTTCAAAGTTGATCGAAGACAAATGTCAAGCATAGATTGATGTAATATGACACAATAAACCATGTGGAGGAGTTTGAGACCAACAAAGAGAGATTTAGTCCAAGGATCATCCAAGTTAACCAAGTTCGTCCATTTTGGTCTTTCTTCGTTTCGACTAGCTTCAAAGTTGATCGAAGACAAATGTCAAGCATAGATTGATGTAATATGACACAATAAACCATGTGGAGGAGTTTGAGACCAACAAAGAGAGATTTAGTCCAAGGATCATCCAAGTTAACCAAGTTCGTCCATTTTGGTCTTTCTTCGTTTCGACTAGCTTCAAAGTTGATCGAAGACAAATGTCAAGCATACATTGATGTAATATGACACAATAAACCATGTGGAGGAGTTTGAGACCAACAAAGAGAGATTTAGTCCAAGGATCATCCAAGTTAACCAAGTTCGTCCATTTTGGTCTTTCTTCGTTTCGACTAGCTTCAAAGTTGATCGAAGACAAATGTCAAGCATAGATTGATGTAATATGACACAATAAACCATGTGGAGGAGTTTGAGACCAACAAAGAGAGATTTAGTCCAAGGATCATCCAAGTTAACCAAGTTCGTCCATTTTGGTCTTTCTTCGTTTCGACTAGCTTCAAAGTTGATCGAAGACAAATGTCAAGCATAGATTGATGTAATATGACACAATAAACCATGTGGAGGAGTTTGAGACCAACAAAGAGAGATTTAGTCCAAGGATCATCCAAGTTAACCAAGTTCGTCCATTTTGGTCTTTCTTCGTTTCGACTAGCTTCAAAGTTGATCGAAGACAAATGTCAAGCATACATTGATGTAATATGACACAATAAACCATGTGGAGGAGTTTGAGACCAACAAAGAGAGATTTAGTCCAAGGATCATCCAAGTTAACCAAGTTCGTCCATTTTGGTCTTTCTTCGTTTCGACTAGCTTCAAAGTTGATCGAAGACAAATGTCAAGCATACATTGATGTAATATGACACAATAAACCATGTGGAGGAGTTTGAGACCAACAAAGAGAGATTTAGTCCAAGGATCATCCAAGTTAACCAAGTTCGTCCATTTTGGTCTTTCTTCGTTTCGACTAGCTTCAAAGTTGATCGAAGACAAATGTCAAGCATAGATTGATGTAATATGACACAATAAACCATGTGGAGGAGTTTGAGACCAACAAAGAGAGATTTAGTCCAAGGATCATCCAAGTTAACCAAGTTCGTCCATTTTGGTCTTTCTTCGTTTCGACTAGCTTCAAAGTTGATCGAAGACAAATGTCAAGCATAGATTGATGTAATATGACACAATAAACCATGTGGAGGAGTTTGAGACCAACAAAGAGAGATTTAGTCCAAGGATCATCCAAGTTAACCAAGTTCGTCCATTTTGGTCTTTCTTCGTTTCGACTAGCTTCAAAGTTGATCGAAGACAAATGTCAAGCATAGATTGATGTAATATGACACAATAAACCATGTGGAGGAGTTTGAGACCAACAAAGAGAGATTTAGTCCAAGGATCATCCAAGTTAACCAAGTTCGTCCATTTTGGTCTTTCTTCGTTTCGACTAGCTTCAAAGTTGATCGAAGACAAATGTCAAGCATAGATTGATGTAATATGACACAATAAACCATGTGGAGGAGTTTGAGACCAACAAAGAGAGATTTAGTCCAAGGATCATCCAAGTTAACCAAGTTCGTCCATTTTGGTCTTTCTTCGTTTCGACTAGCTTCAAAGTTGATCGAAGACAAATGTCAAGCATACATTGATGTAATATGACACAATAAACCATGTGGAGGAGTTTGAGACCAACAAAGAGAGATTTAGTCCAAGGATCATCCAAGTTAACCAAGTTCGTCCATTTTGGTCTTTCTTCGTTTCGACTAGCTTCAAAGTTGATCGAAGACAAATGTCAAGCATAGATTGATGTAATATGACACAATAAACCATGTGGAGGAGTTTGAGACCAACAAAGAGAGATTTAGTCCAAGGATCATCCAAGTTAACCAAGTTCGTCCATTTTGGTCTTTCTTCGTTTCGACTAGCTTCAAAGTTGATCGAAGACAAATGTCAAGCATACATTGATGTAATATGACACAATAAACCATGTGGAGGAGTTTGAGACCAACAAAGAGAGATTTAGTCCAAGGATCATCCAAGTTAACCAAGTTCGTCCATTTTGGTCTTTCTTCGTTTCGACTAGCTTCAAAGTTGATCGAAGACAAATGTCAAGCATACATTGATGTAATATGACACAATAAACCATGTGGAGGAGTTTGAGACCAACAAAGAGAGATTTAGTCCAAGGATCATCCAAGTTAACCAAGTTCGTCCATTTTGGTCTTTCTTCGTTTCGACTAGCTTCAAAGTTGACCGAAGACAAATGTCAAGCATAGATTGATGTAATATGACACAATAAACCATGTGGAGGAGTTTGAGACCAACAAAGAGAGATTTAGTCCAAGGATCATCCAAGTTAACCAAGTTCGTCCATTTTGGTCTTTCTTCGTTTCGACTAGCTTCAAAGTTGATCGAAGACAAATGTCAAGCATACATTGATGTAATATGACACAATAAACCATGTGGAGAGTTTGAGACCAACAAAGAGAGATTTAGTCCAAGGATCATCCAAGTTAACCAAGTTCGTCCATTTTGGTCTTTCTTCGTTTCGACTAGCTTCAAAGTTGATCGAAGACAAATGTCAAGCATACATTGATGTAATATGACACAATAAACCATGTGGAGGAGTTTGAGACCAACAAAGAGAGATTTAGTCCAAGGATCATCCAAGTTAACCAAGTTCGTCCATTTTGGTCTTTCTTCGTTTCGACTAGCTTCAAAGTTGATCGAAGACAAATGTCAAGCATAGATTGATGTAATATGACACAATAAACCATGTGGAGGAGTTTGAGACCAACAAAGAGAGATTTAGTCCAAGGATCATCCAAGTTAACCAAGTTCGTCCATTTTGGTCTTTCTTCGTTTCGACTAGCTTCAAAGTTGATCGAAGACAAATGTCAAGCATACATTGATGTAATATGACACAATAAACCATGTGGAGGAGTTTGAGACCAACAAAGAGAGATTTAGTCCAAGGATCATCCAAGTTAACCAAGTTCGTCCATTTTGGTCTTTCTTCGTTTCGACTAGCTTCAAAGTTGATCGAAGACAAATGTCAAGCATAGATTGATGTAATATGACACAATAAACCATGTGGAGGAGTTTGAGACCAACAAAGAGAGATTTAGTCCAAGGATCATCCAAGTTAACCAAGTTCGTCCATTTTGGTCTTTCTTCGTTTCGACTAGCTTCAAAGTTGATCGAAGACAAATGTCAAGCATACATTGATGTAATATGACACAATAAACCATGTGGAGGAGTTTGAGACCAACAAAGAGAGATTTAGTCCAAGGATCATCCAAGTTAACCAAGTTCGTCCATTTTGGTCTTTCTTCGTTTCGACTAGCTTCAAAGTTGATCGAAGACAAATGTCAAGCATACATTGATGTAATATGACACAATAAACCATGTGGAGGAGTTTGAGACCAACAAAGAGAGATTTAGTCCAAGGATCATCCAAGTTAACCAAGTTCGTCCATTTTGGTCTTTCTTCGTTTCGACTAGCTTCAAAGTTGATCGAAGACAAATGTCAAGCATACATTGATGTAATATGACACAATAAACCATGTGGAGAGTTTGAGACCAACAAAGAGAGATTTAGTCCAAGGATCATCCAAGTTAACCAAGTTCGTCCATTTTGGTCTTTCTTCGTTTCGACTAGCTTCAAAGTTGATCGAAGACAAATGTCAAGCATACATTGATGTAATATGACACAATAAACCATGTGGAGGAGTTTGAGACCAACAAAGAGAGATTTAGTCCAAGGATCATCCAAGTTAACCAAGTTCGTCCATTTTGGTCTTTCTTCGTTTCGACTAGCTTCAAAGTTGATCGAAGACAAATGTCAAGCATACATTGATGTAATATGACACAATAAACCATGTGGAGGAGTTTGAGACCAACAAAGAGAGATTTAGTCCAAGGATCATCCAAGTTAACCAAGTTCGTCCATTTTGGTCTTTCTTCGTTTCGACTAGCTTCAAAGTTGACCGAAGACAAATGTCAAGCATAGATTGATGTAATATGACACAATAAACCATGTGGAGGAGTTTGAGACCAACAAAGAGAGATTTAGTCCAAGGATCATCCAAGTTAACCAAGTTCGTCCATTTTGGTCTTTCTTCGTTTCGACTAGCTTCAAAGTTGATCGAAGACAAATGTCAAGCATACATTGATGTAATATGACACAATAAACCATGTGGAGGAGTTTGAGACCAACAAAGAGAGATTTAGTCCAAGGATCATCCAAGTTAACCAAGTTCGTCCATTTTGGTCTTTCTTCGTTTCGACTAGCTTCAAAGTTGATCGAAGACAAATGTCAAGCATACATTGATGTAATATGACACAATAAACCATGTGGAGGAGTTTGAGACCAACAAAGAGAGATTTAGTCCAAGGATCATCCAAGTTAACCAAGTTCGTCCATTTTGGTCTTTCTTCGTTTCGACTAGCTTCAAAGTTGACCGAAGACAAATGTCAAGCATAGATTGATGTAATATGACACAATAAACCATGTGGAGAAGTTTGAGACCAACAAAGAGAGATTTAGTCCAAGGATCATCCAAGTTAACCAAGTTCGTCCATTTTGGTCTTTCTTCGTTTCGACTAGCTTCAAAGTTGATCGAAGACAAATGTCAAGCATACATTGATGTAATATGACACAATAAACCATGTGGAGGAGTTTGAGACCAACAAAGAGAGATTTAGTCCAAGGATCATCCAAGTTAACCAAGTTCGTCCATTTTGGTCTTTCTTCGTTTCGACTAGCTTCAAAGTTGATCGAAGACAAATGTCAAGCATACATTGATGTAATATGACACAATAAACCATGTGGAGGAGTTTGAGACCAACAAAGAGAGATTTAGTCCAAGGATCATCCAAGTTAACCAAGTTCGTCCATTTTGGTCTTTCTTCGTTTCGACTAGCTTCAAAGTTGATCGAAGACAAATGTCAAGCATACATTGATGTAATATGACACAATAAACCATGTGGAGGAGTTTGAGACCAACAAAGAGAGATTTAGTCCAAGGATCATCCAAGTTAACCAAGTTCGTCCATTTTGGTCTTTCTTCGTTTCGACTAGCTTCAAAGTTGATCGAAGACAAATGTCAAGCATACATTGATGTAATATGACACAATAAACCATGTGGAGGAGTTTGAGACCAACAAAGAGAGATTTAGTCCAAGGATCATCCAAGTTAACCAAGTTCGTCCATTTTGGTCTTTCTTCGTTTCGACTAGCTTCAAAGTTGATCGAAGACAAATGTCAAGCATACATTGATGTAATATGACACAATAAACCATGTGGAGGAGTTTGAGACCAACAAAGAGAGATTTAGTCCAAGGATCATCCAAGTTAACCAAGTTCGTCCATTTTGGTCTTTCTTCGTTTCGACTAGCTTCAAAGTTGATCGAAGACAAATGTCAAGCATACATTGATGTAATATGACACAATAAACCATGTGGAGGAGTTTGAGACCAACAAAGAGAGATTTAGTCCAAGGATCATCCAAGTTAACCAAGTTCGTCCATTTTGGTCTTTCTTCGTTTCGACTAGCTTCAAAGTTGATCGAAGACAAATGTCAAGCATACATTGATGTAATATGACACAATAAACCATGTGGAGGAGTTTGAGACCAACAAAGAGAGATTTAGTCCAAGGATCATCCAAGTTAACCAAGTTCGTCCATTTTGGTCTTTCTTCGTTTCGACTAGCTTCAAAGTTGATCGAAGACAAATGTCAAGCATACATTGATGTAATATGACACAATAAACCATGTGGAGGAGTTTGAGACCAACAAAGAGAGATTTAGTCCAAGGATCATCCAAGTTAACCAAGTTCGTCCATTTTGGTCTTTCTTCGTTTCGACTAGCTTCAAAGTTGATCGAAGACAAATGTCAAGCATACATTGATGTAATATGACACAATAAACCATGTGGAGGAGTTTGAGACCAACAAAGAGAGATTTAGTCCAAGGATCATCCAAGTTAACCAAGTTCGTCCATTTTGGTCTTTCTTCGTTTCGACTAGCTTCAAAGTTGATCGAAGACAAATGTCAAGCATACATTGATGTAATATGACACAATAAACCATGTGGAGGAGTTTGAGACCAACAAAGAGAGATTTAGTCCAAGGATCATCCAAGTTAACCAAGTTCGTCCATTTTGGTCTTTCTTCGTTTCGACTAGCTTCAAAGTTGATCGAAGACAAATGTCAAGCATACATTGATGTAATATGACACAATAAACCATGTGGAGGAGTTTGAGACCAACAAAGAGAGATTTAGTCCAAGGATCATCCAAGTTAACCAAGTTCGTCCATTTTGGTCTTTCTTCGTTTCGACTAGCTTCAAAGTTGATCGAAGACAAATGTCAAGCATACATTGATGTAATATGACACAATAAACCATGTGGAGGAGTTTGAGACCAACAAAGAGAGATTTAGTCCAAGGATCATCCAAGTTAACCAAGTTCGTCCATTTTGGTCTTTCTTCGTTTCGACTAGCTTCAAAGTTGATCGAAGACAAATGTCAAGCATAGATTGATGTAATATGACACAATAAACCATGTGGAGGAGTTTGAGACCAACAAAGAGAGATTTAGTCCAAGGATCATCCAAGTTAACCAAGTTCGTCCATTTTGGTCTTTCTTCGTTTCGACTAGCTTCAAAGTTGATCGAAGACAAATGTCAAGCATAGATTGATGTAATATGACACAATAAACCATGTGGAAGTTTGAGACCAACAAAGAGAGATTTAGTCCAAGGATCATCCAAGTTAACCAAGTTCGTCCATTTTGGTCTTTCTTCGTTTCGACTAGCTTCAAAGTTGATCGAAGACAAATGTCAAGCATACATTGATGTAATATGACACAATAAACCATGTGGAGGAGTTTGAGACCAACAAAGAGAGATTTAGTCCAAGGATCATCCAAGTTAACCAAGTTCGTCCATTTTGGTCTTTCTTCGTTTCGACTAGCTTCAAAGTTGACCGAAGACAAATGTCAAGCATACATTGATGTAATATGACACAATAAACCATGTGGAGGAGTTTGAGACCAACAAAGAGAGATTTAGTCCAAGGATCATCCAAGTTAACCAAGTTCGTCCATTTTGGTCTTTCTTCGTTTCGACTAGCTTCAAAGTTGATCGAAGACAAATGTCAAGCATACATTGATGTAATATGACACAATAAACCATGTGGAGGAGTTTGAGACCAACAAAGAGAGATTTAGTCCAAGGATCATCCAAGTTAACCAAGTTCGTCCATTTTGGTCTTTCTTCGTTTCGACTAGCTTCAAAGTTGATCGAAGACAAATGTCAAGCATACATTGATGTAATATGACACAATAAACCATGTGGAGGAGTTTGAGACCAACAAAGAGAGATTTAGTCCAAGGATCATCCAAGTTAACCAAGTTCGTCCATTTTGGTCTTTCTTCGTTTCGACTAGCTTCAAAGTTGATCGAAGACAAATGTCAAGCATACATTGATGTAATATGACACAATAAACCATGTGGAGGAGTTTGAGACCAACAAAGAGAGATTTAGTCCAAGGATCATCCAAGTTAACCAAGTTCGTCCATTTTGGTCTTTCTTCGTTTCGACTAGCTTCAAAGTTGATCGAAGACAAATGTCAAGCATACATTGATGTAATATGACACAATAAACCATGTGGAGGAGTTTGAGACCAACAAAGAGAGATTTAGTCCAAGGATCATCCAAGTTAACCAAGTTCGTCCATTTTGGTCTTTCTTCGTTTCGACTAGCTTCAAAGTTGATCGAAGACAAATGTCAAGCATACATTGATGTAATATGACACAATAAACCATGTGGAGGAGTTTGAGACCAACAAAGAGAGATTTAGTCCAAGGATCATCCAAGTTAACCAAGTTCGTCCATTTTGGTCTTTCTTCGTTTCGACTAGCTTCAAAGTTGATCGAAGACAAATGTCAAGCATACATTGATGTAATATGACACAATAAACCATGTGGAGGAGTTTGAGACCAACAAAGAGAGATTTAGTCCAAGGATCATCCAAGTTAACCAAGTTCGTCCATTTTGGTCTTTCTTCGTTTCGACTAGCTTCAAAGTTGATCGAAGACAAATGTCAAGCATACATTGATGTAATATGACACAATAAACCATGTGGAGGAGTTTGAGACCAACAAAGAGAGATTTAGTCCAAGGATCATCCAAGTTAACCAAGTTCGTCCATTTTGGTCTTTCTTCGTTTCGACTAGCTTCAAAGTTGATCGAAGACAAATGTCAAGCATACATTGATGTAATATGACACAATAAACCATGTGGAGGAGTTTGAGACCAACAAAGAGAGATTTAGTCCAAGGATCATCCAAGTTAACCAAGTTCGTCCATTTTGGTCTTTCTTCGTTTCGACTAGCTTCAAAGTTGATCGAAGACAAATGTCAAGCATACATTGATGTAATATGACACAATAAACCATGTGGAGGAGTTTGAGACCAACAAAGAGAGATTTAGTCCAAGGATCATCCAAGTTAACCAAGTTCGTCCATTTTGGTCTTTCTTCGTTTCGACTAGCTTCAAAGTTGATCGAAGACAAATGTCAAGCATACATTGATGTAATATGACACAATAAACCATGTGGAGGAGTTTGAGACCAACAAAGAGAGATTTAGTCCAAGGATCATCCAAGTTAACCAAGTTCGTCCATTTTGGTCTTTCTTCGTTTCGACTAGCTTCAAAGTTGATCGAAGACAAATGTCAAGCATACATTGATGTAATATGACACAATAAACCATGTGGAGGAGTTTGAGACCAACAAAGAGAGATTTAGTCCAAGGATCATCCAAGTTAACCAAGTTCGTCCATTTTGGTCTTTCTTCGTTTCGACTAGCTTCAAAGTTGATCGAAGACAAATGTCAAGCATACATTGATGTAATATGACACAATAAACCATGTGGAGGAGTTTGAGACCAACAAAGAGAGATTTAGTCCAAGGATCATCCAAGTTAACCAAGTTCGTCCATTTTGGTCTTTCTTCGTTTCGACTAGCTTCAAAGTTGATCGAAGACAAATGTCAAGCATACATTGATGTAATATGACACAATAAACCATGTGGAGGAGTTTGAGACCAACAAAGAGAGATTTAGTCCAAGGATCATCCAAGTTAACCAAGTTCGTCCATTTTGGTCTTTCTTCGTTTCGACTAGCTTCAAAGTTGATCGAAGACAAATGTCAAGCATACATTGATGTAATATGACACAATAAACCATGTGGAGGAGTTTGAGACCAACAAAGAGAGATTTAGTCCAAGGATCATCCAAGTTAACCAAGTTCGTCCATTTTGGTCTTTCTTCGTTTCGACTAGCTTCAAAGTTGATCGAAGACAAATGTCAAGCATACATTGATGTAATATGACACAATAAACCATGTGGAGGAGTTTGAGACCAACAAAGAGAGATTTAGTCCAAGGATCATCCAAGTTAACCAAGTTCGTCCATTTTGGTCTTTCTTCGTTTCGACTAGCTTCAAAGTTGATCGAAGACAAATGTCAAGCATACATTGATGTAATATGACACAATAAACCATGTGGAGGAGTTTGAGACCAACAAAGAGAGATTTAGTCCAAGGATCATCCAAGTTAACCAAGTTCGTCCATTTTGGTCTTTCTTCGTTTCGACTAGCTTCAAAGTTGATCGAAGACAAATGTCAAGCATACATTGATGTAATATGACACAATAAACCATGTGGAGGAGTTTGAGACCAACAAAGAGAGATTTAGTCCAAGGATCATCCAAGTTAACCAAGTTCGTCCATTTTGGTCTTTCTTCGTTTCGACTAGCTTCAAAGTTGATCGAAGACAAATGTCAAGCATACATTGATGTAATATGACACAATAAACCATGTGGAGGAGTTTGAGACCAACAAAGAGAGATTTAGTCCAAGGATCATCCAAGTTAACCAAGTTCGTCCATTTTGGTCTTTCTTCGTTTCGACTAGCTTCAAAGTTGATCGAAGACAAATGTCAAGCATACATTGATGTAATATGACACAATAAACCATGTGGAGGAGTTTGAGACCAACAAAGAGAGATTTAGTCCAAGAATCATCCAAGTTAACCAAGTTCGTCCATTTTGGTCTTTCTTCGTTTCGACTAGCTTCAAAGTTGATCGAAGCCAAATGTCAAGCATAGATTGATGTAATATGACACAATAAACCATGTGGAGAAGTTTGAGACCAACAAAGAGAGATTTGTCCAAGAATCATCCAAGTTAACCAAGTTCGTCCATTTTGGTCTTTCTTCGTTTCGACTAGCTTCAAAGTTGATCGAAGACAAATGTCAAGCATACATTGATGTAATATGACACAATAAACCATGTGGAGGAGTTTGAGACCAACAAAGAGAGATTTAGTCCAAGGATCATCCAAGTTAACAAGTTCGTCCATTTTGGTCTTTCTTCGTTTCGACTAGCTTCAAAGTTGACCGAAGACAAATGTCAAGCATAGATTGATGTAATATGACACAATAAACCATGTGGAGGAGTTTGAGACCAACAAAGAGAGATTTAGTCCAAGGATCATCCAAGTTAACCAAGTTCGTCCATTTTGGTCTTTCTTCGTTTCGACTAGCTTCAAAGTTGACCGAAGACAAATGTCAAGCATACATTGATGTAATATGACACAATAAACCATGTGGAGGAGTTTGAGACCAACAAAGAGAGATTTAGTCCAAGGATCATCCAAGTTAACCAAGTTCGTCCATTTTGGTCTTTCTTCGTTTCGACTAGCTTCAAAGTTGATCGAAGACAAATGTCAAGCATACATTGATGTAATATGACACAATAAACCATGTGGAGGAGTTTGAGACCAACAAAGAGAGATTTAGTCCAAGGATCATCCAAGTTAACCAAGTTCGTCCATTTTGGTCTTTCTTCGTTTCGACTAGCTTCAAAGTTGATCGAAGACAAATGTCAAGCATACATTGATGTAATATGACACAATAAACCATGTGGAGGAGTTTGAGACCAACAAAGAGAGATTTAGTCCAAGGATCATCCAAGTTAACCAAGTTCGTCCATTTTGGTCTTTCTTCGTTTCGACTAGCTTCAAAGTTGATCGAAGACAAATGTCAAGCATACATTGATGTAATATGACACAATAAACCATGTGGAGGAGTTTGAGACCAACAAAGAGAGATTTAGTCCAAGGATCATCCAAGTTAACCAAGTTCGTCCATTTTGGTCTTTCTTCGTTTCGACTAGCTTCAAAGTTGATCGAAGACAAATGTCAAGCATACATTGATGTAATATGACACAATAAACCATGTGGAGGAGTTTGAGACCAACAAAGAGAGATTTAGTCCAAGGATCATCCAAGTTAACCAAGTTCGTCCATTTTGGTCTTTCTTCGTTTCGACTAGCTTCAAAGTTGATCGAAGACAAATGTCAAGCATACATTGATGTAATATGACACAATAAACCATGTGGAGGAGTTTGAGACCAACAAAGAGAGATTTAGTCCAAGGATCATCCAAGTTAACCAAGTTCGTCCATTTTGGTCTTTCTTCGTTTCGACTAGCTTCAAAGTTGACCGAAGACAAATGTCAAGCATAGATTGATGTAATATGACACAATAAACCATGTGGAGAAGTTTGAGACCAACAAAGAGAGATTTGGTCCAAGAATCATCCAAGTTAACCAAGTTCGTCCATTTTGGTCTTTCTTCGTTTCGACTAGCTTCAAAGTTGATCGAAGACAAATGTCAAGCATACATTGATGTAATATGACACAATAAACCATGTGGAGGAGTTTGAGACCAACAAAGAGAGATTTAGTCCAAGGATCATCCAAGTTAACCAAGTTCGTCCATTTTGGTCTTTCTTCGTTTCGACTAGCTTCAAAGTTGACCGAAGACAAATGTCAAGCATAGATTGATGTAATATGACACAATAAACCATGTGGAGGAGTTTGAGACCAACAAAGAGAGATTTGGTCCAAGAATCATCCAAGTTAACCAAGTTCGTCCATTTTGGTCTTTCTTCGTTTCGACTAGCTTCAAAGTTGATCGAAGACAAATGTCAAGCATACATTGATGTAATATGACACAATAAACCATGTGGAGGAGTTTGAGACCAACAAAGAGAGATTTAGTCCAAGGATCATCCAAGTTAACCAAGTTCGTCCATTTTGGTCTTTCTTCGTTTCGACTAGCTTCAAAGTTGATCGAAGACAAATGTCAAGCATACATTGATGTAATATGACACAATAAACCATGTGGAGGAGTTTGAGACCAACAAAGAGAGATTTAGTCCAAGGATCATCCAAGTTAACCAAGTTCGTCCATTTTGGTCTTTCTTCGTTTCGACTAGCTTCAAAGTTGATCGAAGACAAATGTCAAGCATACATTGATGTAATATGACACAATAAACCATGTGGAGGAGTTTGAGACCAACAAAGAGAGATTTAGTCCAAGGATCATCCAAGTTAACCAAGTTCGTCCATTTTGGTCTTTCTTCGTTTCGACTAGCTTCAAAGTTGATCGAAGACAAATGTCAAGCATACATTGATGTAATATGACACAATAAACCATGTGGAGGAGTTTGAGACCAACAAAGAGAGATTTAGTCCAAGGATCATCCAAGTTAACCAAGTTCGTCCATTTTGGTCTTTCTTCGTTTCGACTAGCTTCAAAGTTGATCGAAGACAAATGTCAAGCATACATTGATGTAATATGACACAATAAACCATGTGGAGGAGTTTGAGACCAACAAAGAGAGATTTAGTCCAAGGATCATCCAAGTTAACCAAGTTCGTCCATTTTGGTCTTTCTTCGTTTCGACTAGCTTCAAAGTTGATCGAAGACAAATGTCAAGCATACATTGATGTAATATGACACAATAAACCATGTGGAGGAGTTTGAGACCAACAAAGAGAGATTTAGTCCAAGGATCATCCAAGTTAACCAAGTTCGTCCATTTTGGTCTTTCTTCGTTTCGACTAGCTTCAAAGTTGATCGAAGACAAATGTCAAGCATACATTGATGTAATATGACACAATAAACCATGTGGAGGAGTTTGAGACCAACAAAGAGAGATTTAGTCCAAGGATCATCCAAGTTAACCAAGTTCGTCCATTTTGGTCTTTCTTCGTTTCGACTAGCTTCAAAGTTGATCGAAGACAAATGTCAAGCATAGATTGATGTAATATGACACAATAAACCATGTGGAGGAGTTTGAGACCAACAAAGAGAGATTTAGTCCAAGGATCATCCAAGTTAACCAAGTTCGTCCATTTTGGTCTTTCTTCGTTTCGACTAGCTTCAAAGTTGATCGAAGACAAATGTCAAGCATACATTGATGTAATATGACACAATAAACCATGTGGAGGAGTTTGAGACCAACAAAGAGAGATTTAGTCCAAGGATCATCCAAGTTAACCAAGTTCGTCCATTTTGGTCTTTCTTCGTTTCGACTAGCTTCAAAGTTGATCGAAGACAAATGTCAAGCATACATTGATGTAATATGACACAATAAACCATGTGGAGGAGTTTGAGACCAACAAAGAGAGATTTAGTCCAAGGATCATCCAAGTTAACCAAGTTCGTCCATTTTGGTCTTTCTTCGTTTCGACTAGCTTCAAAGTTGATCGAAGACAAATGTCAAGCATACATTGATGTAATATGACACAATAAACCATGTGGAGGAGTTTGAGACCAACAAAGAGAGATTTAGTCCAAGGATCATCCAAGTTAACCAAGTTCGTCCATTTTGGTCTTTCTTCGTTTCGACTAGCTTCAAAGTTGATCGAAGACAAATGTCAAGCATACATTGATGTAATATGACACAATAAACCATGTGGAGGAGTTTGAGACCAACAAAGAGAGATTTAGTCCAAGGATCATCCAAGTTAACCAAGTTCGTCCATTTTGGTCTTTCTTCGTTTCGACTAGCTTCAAAGTTGATCGAAGACAAATGTCAAGCATACATTGATGTAATATGACACAATAAACCATGTGGAGGAGTTTGAGACCAACAAAGAGAGATTTAGTCCAAGGATCATCCAAGTTAACCAAGTTCGTCCATTTTGGTCTTTCTTCGTTTCGACTAGCTTCAAAGTTGATCGAAGACAAATGTCAAGCATACATTGATGTAATATGACACAATAAACCATGTGGAGGAGTTTGAGACCAACAAAGAGAGATTTAGTCCAAGGATCATCCAAGTTAACCAAGTTCGTCCATTTTGGTCTTTCTTCGTTTCGACTAGCTTCAAAGTTGATCGAAGACAAATGTCAAGCATACATTGATGTAATATGACACAATAAACCATGTGGAGGAGTTTGAGACCAACAAAGAGAGATTTAGTCCAAGGATCATCCAAGTTAACCAAGTTCGTCCATTTTGGTCTTTCTTCGTTTCGACTAGCTTCAAAGTTGACCGAAGACAAATGTCAAGCATACATTGATGTAATATGACACAATAAACCATGTGGAGGAGTTTGAGACCAACAAAGAGAGATTTGGTCCAAGAATCATCCAAGTTAACCAAGTTCGTCCATTTTGGTCTTTCTTCGTTTCGACTAGCTTCAAAGTTGATCGAAGACAAATGTCAAGCATACATTGATGTAATATGACACAATAAACCATGTGGAGGAGTTTGAGACCAACAAAGAGAGATTTAGTCCAAGGATCATCCAAGTTAACCAAGTTCGTCCATTTTGGTCTTTCTTCGTTTCGACTAGCTTCAAAGTTGACCGAAGACAAATGTCAAGCATAGATTGATGTAATATGACACAATAAACCATGTGGAGGAGTTTGAGACCAACAAAGAGAGATTTAGTCCAAGGATCATCCAAGTTAACCAAGTTCGTCCATTTTGGTCTTTCTTCGTTTCGACTAGCTTCAAAGTTGATCGAAGACAAATGTCAAGCATACATTGATGTAATATGACACAATAAACCATGTGGAGGAGTTTGAGACCAACAAAGAGAGATTTAGTCCAAGGATCATCCAAGTTAACCAAGTTCGTCCATTTTGGTCTTTCTTCGTTTCGACTAGCTTCAAAGTTGATCGAAGACAAATGTCAAGCATACATTGATGTAATATGACACAATAAACCATGTGGAGAGTTTGAGACCAACAAAGAGAGATTTAGTCCAAGGATCATCCAAGTTAACCAAGTTCGTCCATTTTGGTCTTTCTTCGTTTCGACTAGCTTCAAAGTTGATCGAAGACAAATGTCAAGCATACATTGATGTAATATGACACAATAAACCATGTGGAGGAGTTTGAGACCAACAAAGAGAGATTTAGTCCAAGGATCATCCAAGTTAACCAAGTTCGTCCATTTTGGTCTTTCTTCGTTTCGACTAGCTTCAAAGTTGATCGAAGACAAATGTCAAGCATACATTGATGTAATATGACACAATAAACCATGTGGAGGAGTTTGAGACCAACAAAGAGAGATTTAGTCCAAGGATCATCCAAGTTAACCAAGTTCGTCCATTTTGGTCTTTCTTCGTTTCGACTAGCTTCAAAGTTGATCGAAGACAAATGTCAAGCATACATTGATGTAATATGACACAATAAACCATGTGGAGGAGTTTGAGACCAACAAAGAGAGATTTAGTCCAAGGATCATCCAAGTTAACCAAGTTCGTCCATTTTGGTCTTTCTTCGTTTCGACTAGCTTCAAAGTTGATCGAAGACAAATGTCAAGCATACATTGATGTAATATGACACAATAAACCATGTGGAGGAGTTTGAGACCAACAAAGAGAGATTTAGTCCAAGATCATCCAAGTTAACCAAGTTCGTCCATTTTGGTCTTTCTTCGTTTCGACTAGCTTCAAAGTTGATCGAAGACAAATGTCAAGCATACATTGATGTAATATGACACAATAAACCATGTGGAGGAGTTTGAGACCAACAAAGAGAGATTTAGTCCAAGGATCATCCAAGTTAACCAAGTTCGTCCATTTTGGTCTTTCTTCGTTTCGACTAGCTTCAAAGTTGATCGAAGACAAATGTCAAGCATACATTGATGTAATATGACACAATAAACCATGTGGAGGAGTTTGAGACCAACAAAGAGAGATTTAGTCCAAGGATCATCCAAGTTAACCAAGTTCGTCCATTTTGGTCTTTCTTCGTTTCGACTAGCTTCAAAGTTGACCGAAGACAAATGTCAAGCATAGATTGATGTAATATGACACAATAAACCATGTGGAGGAGTTTGAGACCAACAAAGAGAGATTTGGTCCAAGAATCATCCAAGTTAACCAAGTTCGTCCATTTTGGTCTTTCTTCGTTTCGACTAGCTTCAAAGTTGATCGAAGACAAATGTCAAGCATACATTGATGTAATATGACACAATAAACCATGTGGAGGAGTTTGAGACCAACAAAGAGAGATTTAGTCCAAGGATCATCCAAGTTAACCAAGTTCGTCCATTTTGGTCTTTCTTCGTTTCGACTAGCTTCAAAGTTGATCGAAGACAAATGTCAAGCATACATTGATGTAATATGACACAATAAACCATGTGGAGGAGTTTGAGACCAACAAAGAGAGATTTAGTCCAAGGATCATCCAAGTTAACCAAGTTCGTCCATTTTGGTCTTTCTTCGTTTCGACTAGCTTCAAAGTTGACCGAAGACAAATGTCAAGCATACATTGATGTAATATGACACAATAAACCATGTGGAGGAGTTTGAGACCAACAAAGAGAGATTTAGTCCAAGGATCATCCAAGTTAACCAAGTTCGTCCATTTTGGTCTTTCTTCGTTTCGACTAGCTTCAAAGTTGATCGAAGACAAATGTCAAGCATACATTGATGTAATATGACACAATAAACCATGTGGAGGAGTTTGAGACCAACAAAGAGAGATTTAGTCCAAGGATCATCCAAGTTAACCAAGTTCGTCCATTTTGGTCTTTCTTCGTTTCGACTAGCTTCAAAGTTGATCGAAGACAAATGTCAAGCATAGATTGATGTAATATGACACAATAAACCATGTGGAGGAGTTTGAGACCAACAAAGAGAGATTTAGTCCAAGGATCATCCAAGTTAACCAAGTTCGTCCATTTTGGTCTTTCTTCGTTTCGACTAGCTTCAAAGTTGATCGAAGACAAATGTCAAGCATACATTGATGTAATATGACACAATAAACCATGTGGAGGAGTTTGAGACCAACAAAGAGAGATTTAGTCCAAGGATCATCCAAGTTAACCAAGTTCGTCCATTTTGGTCTTTCTTCGTTTCGACTAGCTTCAAAGTTGATCGAAGACAAATGTCAAGCATACATTGATGTAATATGACACAATAAACCATGTGGAGGAGTTTGAGACCAACAAAGAGAGATTTAGTCCAAGGATCATCCAAGTTAACCAAGTTCGTCCATTTTGGTCTTTCTTCGTTTCGACTAGCTTCAAAGTTGATCGAAGACAAATGTCAAGCATACATTGATGTAATATGACACAATAAACCATGTGGAGGAGTTTGAGACCAACAAAGAGAGATTTAGTCCAAGGATCATCCAAGTTAACCAAGTTCGTCCATTTTGGTCTTTCTTCGTTTCGACTAGCTTCAAAGTTGATCGAAGACAAATGTCAAGCATAGATTGATGTAATATGACACAATAAACCATGTGGAGGAGTTTGAGACCAACAAAGAGAGATTTAGTCCAAGGATCATCCAAGTTAACCAAGTTCGTCCATTTTGGTCTTTCTTCGTTTCGACTAGCTTCAAAGTTGATCGAAGACAAATGTCAAGCATACATTGATGTAATATGACACAATAAACCATGTGGAGGAGTTTGAGACCAACAAAGAGAGATTTAGTCCAAGGATCATCCAAGTTAACCAAGTTCGTCCATTTTGGTCTTTCTTCGTTTCGACTAGCTTCAAAGTTGATCGAAGACAAATGTCAAGCATACATTGATGTAATATGACACAATAAACCATGTGGAGGAGTTTGAGACCAACAAAGAGAGATTTAGTCCAAGGATCATCCAAGTTAACCAAGTTCGTCCATTTTGGTCTTTCTTCGTTTCGACTAGCTTCAAAGTTGATCGAAGACAAATGTCAAGCATACATTGATGTAATATGACACAATAAACCATGTGGAGGAGTTTGAGACCAACAAAGAGAGATTTAGTCCAAGGATCATCCAAGTTAACCAAGTTCGTCCATTTTGGTCTTTCTTCGTTTCGACTAGCTTCAAAGTTGATCGAAGACAAATGTCAAGCATACATTGATGTAATATGACACAATAAACCATGTGGAGGAGTTTGAGACCAACAAAGAGAGATTTAGTCCAAGGATCATCCAAGTTAACCAAGTTCGTCCATTTTGGTCTTTCTTCGTTTCGACTAGCTTCAAAGTTGATCGAAGACAAATGTCAAGCATACATTGATGTAATATGACACAATAAACCATGTGGAGGAGTTTGAGACCAACAAAGAGAGATTTAGTCCAAGGATCATCCAAGTTAACCAAGTTCGTCCATTTTGGTCTTTCTTCGTTTCGACTAGCTTCAAAGTTGATCGAAGACAAATGTCAAGCATACATTGATGTAATATGACACAATAAACCATGTGGAGGAGTTTGAGACCAACAAAGAGAGATTTGGTCCAAGGATCATCCAAGTTAACCAAGTTCGTCCATTTTGGTCTTTCTTCGTTTCGACTAGCTTCAAAGTTGATCGAAGACAAATGTCAAGCATACATTGATGTAATATGACACAATAAACCATGTGGAGGAGTTTGAGACCAACAAAGAGAGATTTAGTCCAAGGATCATCCAAGTTAACCAAGTTCGTCCATTTTGGTCTTTCTTCGTTTCGACTAGCTTCAAAGTTGATCGAAGCCAAATGTCAAGCATACATTGATGTAATATGACACAATAAACCATGTGGAGGAGTTTGAGACCAACAAAGAGAGATTTGGTCCAAGAATCATCCAAGTTAACCAAGTTCGTCCATTTTGGTCTTTCTTCGTTTCGACTAGCTTCAAAGTTGATCGAAGACAAATGTCAAGCATACATTGATGTAATATGACACAATAAACCATGTGGAGGAGTTTGAGACCAACAAAGAGAGATTTAGTCCAAGGATCATCCAAGTTAACCAAGTTCGTCCATTTTGGTCTTTCTTCGTTTCGACTAGCTTCAAAGTTGATCGAAGACAAATGTCAAGCATACATTGATGTAATATGACACAATAAACCATGTGGAGGAGTTTGAGACCAACAAAGAGAGATTTAGTCCAAGAATCATCCAAGTTAACCAAGTTCGTCCATTTTGGTCTTTCTTCGTTTCGACTAGCTTCAAAGTTGATCGAAGACAAATGTCAAGCATACATTGATGTAATATGACACAATAAACCATGTGGAGGAGTTTGAGACCAACAAAGAGAGATTTAGTCCAAGGATCATCCAAGTTAACCAAGTTCGTCCATTTTGGTCTTTCTTCGTTTCGACTAGCTTCAAAGTTGATCGAAGACAAATGTCAAGCATACATTGATGTAATATGACACAATAAACCATGTGGAGGAGTTTGAGACCAACAAAGAGAGATTTAGTCCAAGGATCATCCAAGTTAACCAAGTTCGTCCATTTTGGTCTTTCTTCGTTTCGACTAGCTTCAAAGTTGATCGAAGACAAATGTCAAGCATACATTGATGTAATATGACACAATAAACCATGTGGAGGAGTTTGAGACCAACAAAGAGAGATTTAGTCCAAGGATCATCCAAGTTAACCAAGTTCGTCCATTTTGGTCTTTCTTCGTTTCGACTAGCTTCAAAGTTGATCGAAGACAAATGTCAAGCATACATTGATGTAATATGACACAATAAACCATGTGGAGGAGTTTGAGACCAACAAAGAGAGATTTAGTCCAAGGATCATCCAAGTTAACCAAGTTCGTCCATTTTGGTCTTTCTTCGTTTCGACTAGCTTCAAAGTTGATCGAAGACAAATGTCAAGCATACATTGATGTAATATGACACAATAAACCATGTGGAGGAGTTTGAGACCAACAAAGAGAGATTTAGTCCAAGGATCATCCAAGTTAACCAAGTTCGTCCATTTTGGTCTTTCTTCGTTTCGACTAGCTTCAAAGTTGATCGAAGACAAATGTCAAGCATACATTGATGTAATATGACACAATAAACCATGTGGAGGAGTTTGAGACCAACAAAGAGAGATTTAGTCCAAGGATCATCCAAGTTAACCAAGTTCGTCCATTTTGGTCTTTCTTCGTTTCGACTAGCTTCAAAGTTGATCGAAGACAAATGTCAAGCATACATTGATGTAATATGACACAATAAACCATGTGGAGGAGTTTGAGACCAACAAAGAGAGATTTAGTCCAAGGATCATCCAAGTTAACCAAGTTCGTCCATTTTGGTCTTTCTTCGTTTCGACTAGCTTCAAAGTTGATCGAAGACAAATGTCAAGCATACATTGATGTAATATGACACAATAAACCATGTGGAGGAGTTTGAGACCAACAAAGAGAGATTTAGTCCAAGGATCATCCAAGTTAACCAAGTTCGTCCATTTTGGTCTTTCTTCGTTTCGACTAGCTTCAAAGTTGATCGAAGACAAATGTCAAGCATAGATTGATGTAATATGACACAATAAACCATGTGGAGGAGTTTGAGACCAACAAAGAGAGATTTAGTCCAAGGATCATCCAAGTTAACCAAGTTCGTCCATTTTGGTCTTTCTTCGTTTCGACTAGCTTCAAAGTTGATCGAAGACAAATGTCAAGCATACATTGATGTAATATGACACAATAAACCATGTGGAGGAGTTTGAGACCAACAAAGAGAGATTTAGTCCAAGGATCATCCAAGTTAACCAAGTTCGTCCATTTTGGTCTTTCTTCGTTTCGACTAGCTTCAAAGTTGATCGAAGACAAATGTCAAGCATACATTGATGTAATATGACACAATAAACCATGTGGAGGAGTTTGAGACCAACAAAGAGAGATTTAGTCCAAGGATCATCCAAGTTAACCAAGTTCGTCCATTTTGGTCTTTCTTCGTTTCGACTAGCTTCAAAGTTGATCGAAGACAAATGTCAAGCATACATTGATGTAATATGACACAATAAACCATGTGGAGGAGTTTGAGACCAACAAAGAGAGATTTAGTCCAAGGATCATCCAAGTTAACCAAGTTCGTCCATTTTGGTCTTTCTTCGTTTCGACTAGCTTCAAAGTTGACCGAAGACAAATGTCAAGCATAGATTGATGTAATATGACACAATAAACCATGTGGAGGAGTTTGAGACCAACAAAGAGAGATTTAGTCCAAGAATCATCCAAGTTAACCAAGTTCGTCCATTTTGGTCTTTCTTCGTTTCGACTAGCTTCAAAGTTGATCGAAGACAAATGTCAAGCATACATTGATGTAATATGACACAATAAACCATGTGGAGGAGTTTGAGACCAACAAAGAGAGATTTAGTCCAAGGATCATCCAAGTTAACCAAGTTCGTCCATTTTGGTCTTTCTTCGTTTCGACTAGCTTCAAAGTTGATCGAAGACAAATGTCAAGCATACATTGATGTAATATGACACAATAAACCATGTGGAGGAGTTTGAGACCAACAAAGAGAGATTTAGTCCAAGAATCATCCAAGTTAACCAAGTTCGTCCATTTTGGTCTTTCTTCGTTTCGACTAGCTTCAAAGTTGATCGAAGACAAATGTCAAGCATACATTGATGTAATATGACACAATAAACCATGTGGAGGAGTTTGAGACCAACAAAGAGAGATTTAGTCCAAGGATCATCCAAGTTAACCAAGTTCGTCCATTTTGGTCTTTCTTCGTTTCGACTAGCTTCAAAGTTGATCGAAGACAAATGTCAAGCATAGATTGATGTAATATGACACAATAAACCATGTGGAGGAGTTTGAGACCAACAAAGAGAGATTTAGTCCAAGGATCATCCAAGTTAACCAAGTTCGTCCATTTTGGTCTTTCTTCGTTTCGACTAGCTTCAAAGTTGACCGAAGACAAATGTCAAGCATAGATTGATGTAATATGACACAATAAACCATGTGGAGGAGTTTGAGACCAACAAAGAGAGATTTGGTCCAAGAATCATCCAAGTTAACCAAGTTCGTCCATTTTGGTCTTTCTTCGTTTCGACTAGCTTCAAAGTTGATCGAAGACAAATGTCAAGCATACATTGATGTAATATGACACAATAAACCATGTGGAGGAGTTTGAGACCAACAAAGAGAGATTTAGTCCAAGGATCATCCAAGTTAACCAAGTTCGTCCATTTTGGTCTTTCTTCGTTTCGACTAGCTTCAAAGTTGATCGAAGACAAATGTCAAGCATAGATTGATGTAATATGACACAATAAACCATGTGGAGGAGTTTGAGACCAACAAAGAGAGATTTAGTCCAAGGATCATCCAAGTTAACCAAGTTCGTCCATTTTGGTCTTTCTTCGTTTCGACTAGCTTCAAAGTTGATCGAAGACAAATGTCAAGCATACATTGATGTAATATGACACAATAAACCATGTGGAGGAGTTTGAGACCAACAAAGAGAGATTTAGTCCAAGGATCATCCAAGTTAACCAAGTTCGTCCATTTTGGTCTTTCTTCGTTTCGACTAGCTTCAAAGTTGATCGAAGACAAATGTCAAGCATACATTGATGTAATATGACACAATAAACCATGTGGAGGAGTTTGAGACCAACAAAGAGAGATTTAGTCCAAGGATCATCCAAGTTAACCAAGTTCGTCCATTTTGGTCTTTCTTCGTTTCGACTAGCTTCAAAGTTGATCGAAGACAAATGTCAAGCATACATTGATGTAATATGACACAATAAACCATGTGGAGGAGTTTGAGACCAACAAAGAGAGATTTAGTCCAAGGATCATCCAAGTTAACCAAGTTCGTCCATTTTGGTCTTTCTTCGTTTCGACTAGCTTCAAAGTTGATCGAAGACAAATGTCAAGCATACATTGATGTAATATGACACAATAAACCATGTGGAGGAGTTTGAGACCAACAAAGAGAGATTTAGTCCAAGGATCATCCAAGTTAACCAAGTTCGTCCATTTTGGTCTTTCTTCGTTTCGACTAGCTTCAAAGTTGATCGAAGACAAATGTCAAGCATACATTGATGTAATATGACACAATAAACCATGTGGAGGAGTTTGAGACCAACAAAGAGAGATTTAGTCCAAGGATCATCCAAGTTAACCAAGTTCGTCCATTTTGGTCTTTCTTCGTTTCGACTAGCTTCAAAGTTGATCGAAGACAAATGTCAAGCATACATTGATGTAATATGACACAATAAACCATGTGGAGGAGTTTGAGACCAACAAAGAGAGATTTAGTCCAAGGATCATCCAAGTTAACCAAGTTCGTCCATTTTGGTCTTTCTTCGTTTCGACTAGCTTCAAAGTTGATCGAAGACAAATGTCAAGCATACATTGATGTAATATGACACAATAAACCATGTGGAGGAGTTTGAGACCAACAAAGAGAGATTTAGTCCAAGGATCATCCAAGTTAACCAAGTTCGTCCATTTTGGTCTTTCTTCGTTTCGACTAGCTTCAAAGTTGACCGAAGCCAAATGTCAAGCATAGATTGATGTAATATGACACAATAAACCATGTGGAGGAGTTTGAGACCAACAAAGAGAGATTTAGTCCAAGGATCATCCAAGTTAACCAAGTTCGTCCATTTTGGTCTTTCTTCGTTTCGACTAGCTTCAAAGTTGATCGAAGACAAATGTCAAGCATACATTGATGTAATATGACACAATAAACCATGTGGAGGAGTTTGAGACCAACAAAGAGAGATTTAGTCCAAGGATCATCCAAGTTAACCAAGTTCGTCCATTTTGGTCTTTCTTCGTTTCGACTAGCTTCAAAGTTGACCGAAGCCAAATGTCAAGCATAGATTGATGTAATATGACACAATAAACCATGTGGAGGAGTTTGAGACCAACAAAGAGAGATTTAGTCCAAGGATCATCCAAGTTAACCAAGTTCGTCCATTTTGGTCTTTCTTCGTTTCGACTAGCTTCAAAGTTGATCGAAGACAAATGTCAAGCATACATTGATGTAATATGACACAATAAACCATGTGGAGGAGTTTGAGACCAACAAAGAGAGATTTAGTCCAAGGATCATCCAAGTTAACCAAGTTCGTCCATTTTGGTCTTTCTTCGTTTCGACTAGCTTCAAAGTTGATCGAAGACAAATGTCAAGCATACATTGATGTAATATGACACAATAAACCATGTGGAGGAGTTTGAGACCAACAAAGAGAGATTTAGTCCAAGGATCATCCAAGTTAACCAAGTTCGTCCATTTTGGTCTTTCTTCGTTTCGACTAGCTTCAAAGTTGATCGAAGACAAATGTCAAGCATACATTGATGTAATATGACACAATAAACCATGTGGAGGAGTTTGAGACCAACAAAGAGAGATTTAGTCCAAGGATCATCCAAGTTAACCAAGTTCGTCCATTTTGGTCTTTCTTCGTTTCGACTAGCTTCAAAGTTGATCGAAGACAAATGTCAAGCATACATTGATGTAATATGACACAATAAACCATGTGGAGGAGTTTGAGACCAACAAAGAGAGATTTAGTCCAAGGATCATCCAAGTTAACCAAGTTCGTCCATTTTGGTCTTTCTTCGTTTCGACTAGCTTCAAAGTTGACCGAAGACAAATGTCAAGCATACATTGATGTAATATGACACAATAAACCATGTGGAGGAGTTTGAGACCAACAAAGAGAGATTTAGTCCAAGGATCATCCAAGTTAACCAAGTTCGTCCATTTTGGTCTTTCTTCGTTTCGACTAGCTTCAAAGTTGATCGAAGACAAATGTCAAGCATACATTGATGTAATATGACACAATAAACCATGTGGAGGAGTTTGAGACCAACAAAGAGAGATTTAGTCCAAGGATCATCCAAGTTAACCAAGTTCGTCCATTTTGGTCTTTCTTCGTTTCGACTAGCTTCAAAGTTGACCGAAGCAAATGTCAAGCATAGATTGATGTAATATGACACAATAAACCATGTGGAGGAGTTTGAGACCAACAAAGAGAGATTTGGTCCAAGAATCATCCAAGTTAACCAAGTTCGTCCATTTTGGTCTTTCTTCGTTTCGACTAGCTTCAAAGTTGATCGAAGACAAATGTCAAGCATACATTGATGTAATATGACACAATAAACCATGTGGAGGAGTTTGAGACCAACAAAGAGAGATTTAGTCCAAGGATCATCCAAGTTAACCAAGTTCGTCCATTTTGGTCTTTCTTCGTTTCGACTAGCTTCAAAGTTGATCGAAGACAAATGTCAAGCATACATTGATGTAATATGACACAATAAACCATGTGGAGAAGTTTGAGACCAACAAAGAGAGATTTGGTCCAAGATCATCCAAGTTAACCAAGTTCGTCCATTTTGGTCTTTCTTCGTTTCGACTAGCTTCAAAGTTGATCGAAGACAAATGTCAAGCATACATTGATGTAATATGACACAATAAACCATGTGGAGGAGTTTGAGACCAACAAAGAGAGATTTAGTCCAAGGATCATCCAAGTTAACCAAGTTCGTCCATTTTGGTCTTTCTTCGTTTCGACTAGCTTCAAAGTTGATCGAAGACAAATGTCAAGCATACATTGATGTAATATGACACAATAAACCATGTGGAGGAGTTTGAGACCAACAAAGAGAGATTTAGTCCAAGGATCATCCAAGTTAACCAAGTTCGTCCATTTTGGTCTTTCTTCGTTTCGACTAGCTTCAAAGTTGACCGAAGCCAAATGTCAAGCATAGATTGATGTAATATGACACAATAAACCATGTGGAGAAGTTTGAGACCAACAAAGAGAGATTTGGTCCAAGGATCATCCAAGTTAACCAAGTTCGTCCATTTTGGTCTTTCTTCGTTTCGACTAGCTTCAAAGTTGATCGAAGACAAATGTCAAGCATACATTGATGTAATATGACACAATAAACCATGTGGAGGAGTTTGAGACCAACAAAGAGAGATTTAGTCCAAGGATCATCCAAGTTAACCAAGTTCGTCCATTTTGGTCTTTCTTCGTTTCGACTAGCTTCAAAGTTGATCGAAGACAAATGTCAAGCATACATTGATGTAATATGACACAATAAACCATGTGGAGGAGTTTGAGACCAACAAAGAGAGATTTAGTCCAAGGATCATCCAAGTTAACCAAGTTCGTCCATTTTGGTCTTTCTTCGTTTCGACTAGCTTCAAAGTTGACCGAAGACAAATGTCAAGCATAGATTGATGTAATATGACACAATAAACCATGTGGAGGAGTTTGAGACCAACAAAGAGAGATTTGGTCCAAGAATCATCCAAGTTAACCAAGTTCGTCCATTTTGGTCTTTCTTCGTTTCGACTAGCTTCAAAGTTGATCGAAGACAAATGTCAAGCATACATTGATGTAATATGACACAATAAACCATGTGGAGGAGTTTGAGACCAACAAAGAGAGATTTAGTCCAAGGATCATCCAAGTTAACCAAGTTCGTCCATTTTGGTCTTTCTTCGTTTCGACTAGCTTCAAAGTTGACCGAAGACAAATGTCAAGCATAGATTGATGTAATATGACACAATAAACCATGTGGAGGAGTTTGAGACCAACAAAGAGAGATTTGGTCCAAGAATCATCCAAGTTAACCAAGTTCGTCCATTTTGGTCTTTCTTCGTTTCGACTAGCTTCAAAGTTGATCGAAGACAAATGTCAAGCATACATTGATGTAATATGACACAATAAACCATGTGGAGGAGTTTGAGACCAACAAAGAGAGATTTAGTCCAAGGATCATCCAAGTTAACCAAGTTCGTCCATTTTGGTCTTTCTTCGTTTCGACTAGCTTCAAAGTTGATCGAAGACAAATGTCAAGCATACATTGATGTAATATGACACAATAAACCATGTGGAGGAGTTTGAGACCAACAAAGAGAGATTTGGTCCAAGGATCATCCAAGTTAACCAAGTTCGTCCATTTTGGTCTTTCTTCGTTTCGACTAGCTTCAAAGTTGATCGAAGACAAATGTCAAGCATACATTGATGTAATATGACACAATAAACCATGTGGAGGAGTTTGAGACCAACAAAGAGAGATTTAGTCCAAGGATCATCCAAGTTAACCAAGTTCGTCCATTTTGGTCTTTCTTCGTTTCGACTAGCTTCAAAGTTGATCGAAGACAAATGTCAAGCATACATTGATGTAATATGACACAATAAACCATGTGGAGGAGTTTGAGACCAACAAAGAGAGATTTAGTCCAAGGATCATCCAAGTTAACCAAGTTCGTCCATTTTGGTCTTTCTTCGTTTCGACTAGCTTCAAAGTTGACCGAAGCCAAATGTCAAGCATACATTGATGTAATATGACACAATAAACCATGTGGAGGAGTTTGAGACCAACAAAGAGAGATTTAGTCCAAGGATCATCCAAGTTAACCAAGTTCGTCCATTTTGGTCTTTCTTCGTTTCGACTAGCTTCAAAGTTGATCGAAGACAAATGTCAAGCATAGATTGATGTAATATGACACAATAAACCATGTGGAGGAGTTTGAGACCAACAAAGAGAGATTTAGTCCAAGGATCATCCAAGTTAACCAAGTTCGTCCATTTTGGTCTTTCTTCGTTTCGACTAGCTTCAAAGTTGATCGAAGACAAATGTCAAGCATACATTGATGTAATATGACACAAT
Organism: Bauhinia variegata; assembly: GCA_022379115.2. NCBI lineage: Eukaryota > Viridiplantae > Streptophyta > Magnoliopsida > Fabales > Fabaceae > Bauhinia > Bauhinia variegata. Next base: position 10,594 of record JAKRYI020000228.1, on the reverse strand, counting down.
AAACCATGTGGAGGAGTTTGAGACCAACAAAGAGAGATTTAGTCCAAGGATCATCCAAGTTAACCAAGTTCGTCCATTTTGGTCTTTCTTCGTTTCGACTAGCTTCAAAGTTGATCGAAGACAAATGTCAAGCATACATTGATGTAATATGACACAATAAACCATGTGGAGAAGTTTGAGACCAACAAAGAGAGATTTGGTCCAAGAATCATCCAAGTTAACCAAGTTCGTCCATTTTGGTCTTTCTTCGTTTCGACTAGCTTCAAAGTTGATCGAAGACAAATGTCAAGCATACATTGATGTAATATGACACAATAAACCATGTGGAGGAGTTTGAGACCAACAAAGAGAGATTTAGTCCAAGGATCATCCAAGTTAACCAAGTTCGTCCATTTTGGTCTTTCTTCGTTTCGACTAGCTTCAAAGTTGACCGAAGACAAATGTCAAGCATACATTGATGTAATATGACACAATAAACCATGTGGAGGAGTTTGAGACCAACAAAGAGAGATTTAGTCCAAGGATCATCCAAGTTAACCAAGTTCGTCCATTTTGGTCTTTCTTCGTTTCGACTAGCTTCAAAGTTGATCGAAGACAAATGTCAAGCATACATTGATGTAATATGACACAATAAACCATGTGGAGGAGTTTGAGACCAACAAAGAGAGATTTAGTCCAAGGATCATCCAAGTTAACCAAGTTCGTCCATTTTGGTCTTTCTTCGTTTCGACTAGCTTCAAAGTTGACCGAAGACAAATGTCAAGCATAGATTGATGTAATATGACACAATAAACCATGTGGAGGAGTTTGAGACCAACAAAGAGAGATTTAGTCCAAGGATCATCCAAGTTAACCAAGTTCGTCCATTTTGGTCTTTCTTCGTTTCGACTAGCTTCAAAGTTGATCGAAGACAAATGTCAAGCATACATTGATGTAATATGACACAATAAACCATGTGGAGGAGTTTGAGACCAACAAAGAGAGATTTAGTCCAAGGATCATCCAAGTTAACCAAGTTCGTCCATTTTGGTCTTTCTTCGTTTCGACTAGCTTCAAAGTTGATCGAAGACAAATGTCAAGCATACATTGATGTAATATGACACAATAAACCATGTGGAGGAGTTTGAGACCAACAAAGAGAGATTTAGTCCAAGGATCATCCAAGTTAACCAAGTTCGTCCATTTTGGTCTTTCTTCGTTTCGACTAGCTTCAAAGTTGACCGAAGACAAATGTCAAGCATACATTGATGTAATATGACACAATAAACCATGTGGAGGAGTTTGAGACCAACAAAGAGAGATTTAGTCCAAGAATCATCCAAGTTAACCAAGTTCGTCCATTTTGGTCTTTCTTCGTTTCGACTAGCTTCAAAGTTGATCGAAGACAAATGTCAAGCATACATTGATGTAATATGACACAATAAACCATGTGGAGGAGTTTGAGACCAACAAAGAGAGATTTAGTCCAAGGATCATCCAAGTTAACCAAGTTCGTCCATTTTGGTCTTTCTTCGTTTCGACTAGCTTCAAAGTTGATCGAAGACAAATGTCAAGCATACATTGATGTAATATGACACAATAAACCATGTGGAGGAGTTTGAGACCAACAAAGAGAGATTTAGTCCAAGGATCATCCAAGTTAACCAAGTTCGTCCATTTTGGTCTTTCTTCGTTTCGACTAGCTTCAAAGTTGATCGAAGCCAAATGTCAAGCATAGATTGATGTAATATGACACAATAAACCATGTGGAGGAGTTTGAGACCAACAAAGAGAGATTTAGTCCAAGGATCATCCAAGTTAACCAAGTTCGTCCATTTTGGTCTTTCTTCGTTTCGACTAGCTTCAAAGTTGATCGAAGACAAATGTCAAGCATACATTGATGTAATATGACACAATAAACCATGTGGAGGAGTTTGAGACCAACAAAGAGAGATTTAGTCCAAGGATCATCCAAGTTAAACAAGTTCGTCCATTTTGGTCTTTCTTCGTTTCGACTAGCTTCAAAGTTGACCGAAGCCAAATGTCAAGCATAGATTGATGTAATATGACACAATAAACCATGTGGAGAAGTTTGAGACCAACAAAGAGAGATTTGGTCCAAGAATCATCCAAGTTAACCAAGTTCGTCCATTTTGGTCTTTCTTCGTTTCGACTAGCTTCAAAGTTGATCGAAGACAAATGTCAAGCATACATTGATGTAATATGACACAATAAACCATGTGGAGGAGTTTGAGACCAACAAAGAGAGATTTAGTCCAAGGATCATCCAAGTTAACCAAGTTCGTCCATTTTGGTCTTTCTTCGTTTCGACTAGCTTCAAAGTTGATCGAAGACAAATGTCAAGCATACATTGATGTAATATGACACAATAAACCATGTGGAGGAGTTTGAGACCAACAAAGAGAGATTTGGTCCAAGAATCATCCAAGTTACCAAGTTCGTCCATTTTGGTCTTTCTTCGTTTCGACTAGCTTCAAAGTTGATCGAAGACAAATGTCAAGCATACATTGATGTAATATGACACAATAAACCATGTGGAGGAGTTTGAGACCAACAAAGAGAGATTTAGTCCAAGGATCATCCAAGTTAACCAAGTTCGTCCATTTTGGTCTTTCTTCGTTTCGACTAGCTTCAAAGTTGATCGAAGACAAATGTCAAGCATACATTGATGTAATATGACACAATAAACCATGTGGAGGAGTTTGAGACCAACAAAGAGAGATTTAGTCCAAGGATCATCCAAGTTAACCAAGTTCGTCCATTTTGGTCTTTCTTCGTTTCGACTAGCTTCAAAGTTGACCGAAGCCAAATGTCAAGCATACATTGATGTAATATGACACAATAAACCATGTGGAGGAGTTTGAGACCAACAAAGAGAGATTTGGTCCAAGAATCATCCAAGTTAACCAAGTTCGTCCATTTTGGTCTTTCTTCGTTTCGACTAGCTTCAAAGTTGATCGAAGACAAATGTCAAGCATACATTGATGTAATATGACACAATAAACCATGTGGAGGAGTTTGAGACCAACAAAGAGAGATTTAGTCCAAGGATCATCCAAGTTAACCAAGTTCGTCCATTTTGGTCTTTCTTCGTTTCGACTAGCTTCAAAGTTGACCGAAGCCAAATGTCAAGCATAGATTGATGTAATATGACACAATAAACCATGTGGAGAAGTTTGAGACCAACAAAGAGAGATTTGGTCCAAGAATCATCCAAGTTAACCAAGTTCGTCCATTTTGGTCTTTCTTCGTTTCGACTAGCTTCAAAGTTGATCGAAGACAAATGTCAAGCATACATTGATGTAATATGACACAATAAACCATGTGGAGGAGTTTGAGACCAACAAAGAGAGATTTAGTCCAAGGATCATCCAAGTTAAACAAGTTCGTCCATTTTGGTCTTTCTTCGTTTCGACTAGCTTCAAAGTTGATCGAAGACAAATGTCAAGCATACATTGATGTAATATGACACAATAAACCATGTGGAGAAGTTTGAGACAAACAAAGAGAGATTTGGTCCAAGAATCATCCAAGTTCGTCCATTTTGGTCTTTCTTTCGTTTCGACTAGCTTCAAAGTTGATCGAAGACAAATGTCAAGCATACATTGATGTAATATGACACAATAAACCATGTGGAAGGTTTGAGACCAACAAAGAGAGATTTAGTCCAAGGATCATCCAAGTTAACCAAGTTCGTCCATTTTGGTCTTTCTTCGTTTCGACTAGCTTCAAAGTTGATCGAAGCCAAATGTCAAGCATACATTGATGTAATATGACACAATAAACCATGTGGAAAGTTTGAGACCAACAAAGAGAGATTTAGTCCAAGGATCATCCAAGTTAACCAAGTTCGTCCATTTTGGTCTTTCTTCGTTTCGACTAGCTTCAAAGTTGACCGAAGACAAATGTCAAGCATACATTGATGTAATATGACACAATAAACCATGTGGAGAAGTTTGAGACCAACAAAGAGAGATTTGTCCAAGGATCATCCAAGTTAACCAAGTTCGTCCATTTTGGTCTTTCTTCGTTTCGACTAGCTTCAAAGTTGATCGAAGACAAATGTCAAGCATACATTGATGTAATATGACACAATAAACCATGTGGAGGAGTTTGAGACCAACAAAGAGAGATTTGGTCCAAGAATCATCCAAGTTAACCAAGTTCGTCCATTTTGGTCTTTCTTCGTTTCGACTAGCTTCAAAGTTGATCGAAGACAAATGTCAAGCATACATTGATGTAATATGACACAATAAACCATGTGGAGGAGTTTGAGACCAACAAAGAGAGATTTAGTCCAAGGATCATCCAAGTTAACCAAGTTCGTCCATTTTGGTCTTTCTTCGTTTCGACTAGCTTCAAAGTTGACCGAAGCCAAATGTCAAGCATACATTGATGTAATATGACACAATAAACCATGTGGAGGAGTTTGAGACCAACAAAGAGAGATTTGGTCCAAGAATCATCCAAGTTGGCCAAGTTCGTCCATTTTGGTCTTTCTTCGTTTCGACTAGCTTCAAAGTTGATCGAAACAAATGTCAAGCATACATTGATGTAATATGACACAATAAACCATGTGGAGGAGTTTGAGACCAACAAAGAGAGATTTAGTCCAAGATCATCCAAGTAACCAAGTTCGTCCATTTTGGTCTTTCTTCGTTTCGACTAGCTTCAAAGTTGACCGAAGCCAAATGTCAAGCATAGATTGATGTAATATGACACAATAAACCATGTGGAGAAGTTTGAGACAAACAAAGAGAGATTTGGTCCAAGAATCATCCAAGTTCCAAGTTCGTCCATTTTGGTCTTTCTTCGTTTCGACTAGCTTCAAAGTTGATCGAAGACAAATGTCAAGCATACATTGATGTAATATGACACAATAAACCATGTGGAGGAGTTTGAGACCAACAAAGAGAGATTTAGTCCAAGGATCATCCAAGTTAACCAAGTTCGTCCATTTTGGTCTTTCTTCGTTTCGACTAGCTTCAAAGTTGATCGAAGACAAATGTCAAGCATACATTGATGTAATATGACACAATAAACCATGTGGAGGAGTTTGAGACCAACAAAGAGAGATTTGTCCAAGAATCATCCAAGTTCGTCCATTTTGGTCTTTTTTCGTTTCGACTAGCTTCAAAGTTGATCGAAGACAAATGTCAAGCATACATTGATGTAATATGACACAATAAACCATGTGGAGAGTTTGAGACCAACAAAGAGAGATTTAGTCCAAGGATCATCCAAGTTAACCAAGTTCGTCCATTTTGGTCTTTCTTCGTTTCGACTAGCTTCAAAGTTGACCGAAGACAAATGTCAAGCATACATTGATGTAATATGACACAATAAACCATGTGGAGAGTTTGAGACCAACAAAGAGAGATTTAGTCCAAGGATCATCCAAGTTAACCAAGTTCGTCCATTTTGGTTTTCTTCGTTTCGACTAGCTTCAAAGTTGATCGAAGCCAAATGTCAAGCATACATTGATGTAATATGACACAATAAACCATGTGGAAAGTTTGAGACCAACAAAGAGAGATTTGGGTCCAAGAATCATCCAAGTTAACCAAGTTCGTCCATTTTGGTCTTTCTTCGTTTCGACTAGCTTCAAAGTTGATCGAAGACAAATGTCAAGCATAGATTGATGTAATATGACACAATAAACCATGTGGAGAGTTTGAGACCAACAAAGAGAGATTTAGTCCAAGGATCATCCAAGTTAACCAAGTTCGTCCATTTTGGTCTTTCTTCGTTTCGACTAGCTTCAAAGTTGATCGAAGACAAATGTCAAGCATACATTGATGTAATATGACACAATAAACCATGTGGAGGAGTTTGAGACCAACAAAGAGAGATTTAGTCCAAGGATCATCCAAGTTAACCAAGTTCGTCCATTTTTCTTTCTTCGTTTCGACTAGCTTCAAAGTTGATCGAAGACAAATGTCAAGCATAGATTGATGTAATATGACACAATAAACCATGTGGAGAAGTTGGAGACCAACAAAGAGAGATTTGGTCCAAGAATCATCCAAGTTGCCAAGTTCGTCCATTTTGGTCTTTCTTCGTTTCGACTAGCTTCAAAGTTGATCCGAAGACAAATGTCAAGCATACATTGATGTAATATGACACAATAAACCATGTGGAGAAGTTTGAGACAACAAAGAGAGATTAGGTCCAAGAATCATCCAAGTTAACCAAGTTCGTCCATTTGGTCTTTCTTCGTTTCGACTAGCTTCAAAGTTGATCGAAGACAAATGTCAAGCATACATTGATGTAATATGACACAATAAACCATGAGGAGATTTGAGACCAACAAAGAGAGATTTAGTCCAAGGATCATCCAAGTTAACCAAGTTCGTCCATTTTGGTCTTTCTTCGTTTCGACTAGCTTCAAAGTTGATCGAAGACAAATGTCAAGCATACATTGATGTAATATGACACAATAAACCATGTGGAGGAGTTTGAGACAAACAAAGAGAGATTTAGTCCAAGATCATCCAAGTTAACCAGTTCGTCCATTTTGGTCTTTCTTCGTTTTCGACTAGCTTCAAAGTTGACCGAACCAAATGTCAAGCATAGATTGATGTAATATGACACAATAAACCATGTGGAGGAGTTTGAGACCAACAAAGAGAGATTTAGTCAAGGATCATCCAAGTTAACCAAGTTCGTCCATTTTGGTCTTTCTTCGTTTCGACTAGCTTCAAAGTTGACCGAAGACAAATGTCAAGCATACATTGATGTAATATGACACAATAAACCATGTGGAGGAGTTTGAGACCAACAAAGAGAGATTTAGATCATCCAAGTTAACCAGTTCGTCGGAGGGCTAGCTTTTGGAAGACAGAAGCAAATTGATGTAATATGGACAATAAACCATGGAGGAGAGTGGAGAAAAAAGAGAAGGGAGGAATCATCCAAGTTAAACAAGTTCGTCCATTTGGTCTTTCTTCGTTTCGACTAGCTTCAAAGTTGATCGAAGACAAATGTCAAGCATACATTGATGTAATATGACACAATAAACCATGTGGAGGAGTTTGAGACCAACAAAGAGAGATTTAGTCCAAGGATCATCCAAGTTAACCAAGTTCGTCCATTTTGGTCTTTCTTCGTTTCGACTAGCTTCAAAGTTGACGAAGACAAATGTCAAGCATACATGATGTAATATGACACAATAAACCATGTGGAGGAGTTTGAGACCAACAAAGAGAGATTTAGTCCAAGGATCATCCAAGTTAACCAAGTTCGTCCATTTTGGTCTTTCTTTCGTTTCGACTAGCTTCAAAGTTGACGAAGACAAATGTCAAGCATACATTGATGTAATATGACACAAAAACCATGTGAGGAGTTTGAGACCAACAAAGAGAGATTTAGTCCAAGGATCATCCAAGTTAACCAAGTTCGTCATTTTGGTCTTCTTCGTTTCGACTAGCTTCAAAGTTGACCGAAGACAAATGTCAAGCATACATTGATGTAATATGACACAATAAACCATGTGGAGGAGTTTGAGACCAACAAAGAGAGATTTAGTCCAAGGATCATCCAAGTTAACCAAGTTCGTCCATTTTGGTCTTTCTTCGTTTCGACTAGCTTCAAAGTTGACCGAAGCCAAATGTCAAGCATAGATTGATGTAATATGACACAATAAACCATGTGGAAGTTTGAGACAAACAAAGAGAGATTTGGTCCAAGAATCCCAAGTTAACCAAGTTCGTCCATTTGGTCTTTCTTCGTTTCGACTAGCTTCAAAGTTGATCGAAGACAAATGTCAAGCATACATTGATGTAATATGACACAATAAACCATGTGGAGGAGTTTGAGACCAACAAAGAGAGATTTAGTCCAAGGATCATCCAAGTTAACCAAGTTCGTCCATTTTGGTCTTTCTTCGTTTTGACTAGCTTCAAAGTTGACCGAAGCCAAATGTCAAGCATAGATTGATGTAATATGACACAATAAACCATGTGAAAGTTGGAGACAAACAAAGAGAGATTTGGTCCAAGAATCATCCAATTGGCCAAGTTCGTCCATTTTGGTCTTTCTTCGTTTCGACTAGCTTCAAAGTTGATCGAAGACAAATGTCAAGCATACATTGATGTAATATGACACAATAAACCATGTGGAGGAGTTTGAGACCAACAAAAGAGATTTAGTCCAAGGATCATCCAAGTTAACCAAGTTCGTCCATTTTTGGTCTTTCTTCTTCTTTCGACTAGCTTCAAAGTTATCGAAGACAAATGTCAAGCATACATTGATGTAATATGACACAATAAACCATGTGGAGGAGTTTGAGACCAACAAAGAGAGATTTAGTCCAAGGATCATCCAAGTTAACCAAGTTCGTCCATTTTGGTCTTTCTTCGTTTCGACTAGCTTCAAAGTTGATCGAAGACAAATGTCAAGCATACATTGATGTAATATGAACACAATAAACCATGTGGAGGAGTTTGAGACCAACAAAGAGAGATTAGTCCAAGGATCATCCAAGTTAACCAAGTTCGTCCATTTTGGTCTTTCTTCGTTCGACAAGCTTCAAAGTTGATCGAAGACAAATGTCAAGCATAGATTGATGTAATATGACACAATAAACCATGTGGAGGAGTTTGAGACCACAAAGAGAGATTTAGTCCAAGATCATCCAAGTTAACCAAGTTCGTCCATTTTGGTCTTTCTTCGTTTCGACTAGCTTCAAAGTTGACCGAAGCCAAATGTCAAGCATACATTGATGTAATATGACACAATAAACCATGTGGAGAGTTTTGAGACCAACAAAGAGAGATTTAGTCCAAGGATCATCCAAGTTAACCAAGTTCGTCCATTTTGGTCTTTTTCGTTTCGACTAGCTTCAAAGTTGATCGAAGACAAATGTCAAGCATAACATTGATGTAATATGACACAATAAACCATGTGGAGGAGTTTGGAGACCAACAAAGAGAGATTTAGTCCAAGGATCATCCAAGTTAACCAAGTTCGTCCATTTTGTCTTTCTTCGTTTCGACTAGCTTCAAAGTTGACCGAAGCCAAATGTCAAGCATAGATTGATGTAATATGACACAATAAACCATGTGGAGAAGTTGGAGACAAACAAAGAGAGATTGGTCCAAGAATCATCCAAGTTAACCAAGTTTCGTCCATTTTGGTCTTTCTTCGTTTCGACTAGCTTCAAAGTTGATCGAAGACAAATGTCAAGCATACATTGATGTAATATGACACAATAAACCATGTGGAGGAGTTTGAGACCAACAAAGAGAATTTAGTCCAAGATCATCCAAGTTAACCAAGTTCGTCCATTTTGGTCTTTCTTCGTTTGACTAGCTTCAAAGTTGATCGAAGACAAATGTCAAGCATACATTGATGTAATATGACACAATAAACCATGTGGAGGAGTTTGAGACCAACAAAGAGAGATTTAGTCCAAAGATCATCCAAGTTCGTCCATTTTGGTCTTTCTTTCGTTTCGACTAGCTTCAAAGTTGATCGAAGACAAATGTCAAGCATACATTGATGTAATATGACACAATAAACCATGTGGAGAGTTTGAGACCAACAAAGAGAGATTTAGTCCAAGGATCATCCAAGTTAACCAAGTTCGTCCATTTTGGTCTTTCTTCGTTTCGACTAGCTTCAAAGTTGACCGAAGCCAAATGTCAAGCATACATTGATGTAATATGACACAATAAACCATGTGGAGGAGTTTGAGACCAACAAAGAGAGATTTAGTCCAAGATCATCCAAGTTAACCAAGTTCGTCCATTTTGTCTTTCTTCGTTTCGACAAGCTTCAAAGTTGATCGAAGACAAATGTCAAGCATACATTGATGTAATATGACACAATAAACCATGTGAGAAGTTTGAGACAAACAAAGAGAGATTTAGTCCAAGAATCATCCAAGTTAACCAAGTTCGTCCATTTTGGTCTTTCTTCGTTTCGACTACTTCAAAGTTGATCGAAGCCAAATGTCAAGCATACATTGATGTAATATGACACAATAAACCATGTGGAGAGTTTGAGACCAACAAAGAGAGATTTGTCAAGAATCATCCAATTAACCAAGTTCGTCCATTTTGGTCTTTCTTCGTTTCGACTAAGCTTCAAAGTTGATCGAAGACAAATGTCAAGCATACATTGATGTAAATATGACACAATAAACCATGTGGAGAGTTTGAGACCACAAAGAGAGATTTAGTCCAAGGATCATCCAAGTTAACCAAGTTCGTCCATTTTGGTCTTTCTTCGTTTCGACTAGCTTCAAAGTTGATCGAAGACAAAGTCAAGCATACATTGATGTAATATGACACAATAAACCATGTGGAGGAGTTTGAGACCAACAAAGAGAGATTTGTCCAAGGATCATCCAAGTTAACAAGTTCGTCCATTTTGGTCTTTTTTTCGTTTCGACTAGCTTCAAAGTTGATCGAAGACAAATGTCAAGCATACATTGATGTAATATGACACAATAAACCATGTGGAGGAGTTTGAGACCAACAAAGAGAGATTTATTCCAAGGATCATCCAAGTTACCAATTCGTCCATTTTGGTCTTTCTTCGTTTCGACTAGCTTCAAAGTTACCGAAGACAAATGTCAAGCATAGATTGA